>JANKKB010028904.1:0-17867 GCA_026225775.1 Bursera palmeri | reverse complement strand
TCATTCGACCTATCACTAACTTTCATTTTGTATCTTTAATTATCAAAGTTTTTTTCTTTTTAATAGTCTAGATCAATCACAGTTTGAAGTCGCAAGGTCAAGATCCATCGATAACAATGCTTTGGCAGTGTCAATCCTCCGTTGCCCGTGCTAGCCATGGACAGCCATAATCGCATGTTCAGGAGATTTTCTTTCCGCCGGCCGCCAACAACCACATCCACATCTCTGGTAAACATTTTTTTTTTTAAATTGTTAGTTTCTATTTCAAAATAAAATTAAACTAATTTGTACATTAATAAATAAATATGTTCAAATTTTATAACTTGTATTGTGATGCATTCGAGGTTTTAAAATAAAAAATAAAAACTAGTTTTTTATTAATGAATAAAAATAAAAATTTCCAAGTTCTTTAAAAATTAAAAAAACATAAATATTTTTCACCTAAATAACATATTTATGCGACAATTATTTTTAAAACAAAAATAGTATTTTACTCTAGTCAGACAATAAATTTTTTTTTTTTTGGGTTAATAAATCGCTCAAAATTCGGCTAATTTAATTTGGATTTGTTTAGTTTGGGTTTAGAGATTCTATATTTTATTTTACTTTCTTCTAAATGTAGGCCGGGTCGGGTTTCAAGGACTGCCCGGATTCCGAGTCCGGATTAGACCGGAACTGATCCGGATCCTTTTGGCATCCTTGAAATCACAAAACCCTCCAAAACCTCTCCGGCTTCAGACACTCAAAGTCCTTCCCTTTCTCTCACTCTGTTCTTATCTCACAATCATCTTCAGCTCTCAGCTCTCTACAGGTAGTTTTAATTTGATCATTTTTCAATTTACGCTTTTCTCAATTGCTCGATTTATGTTTCAATCCCTAACTGGACCTTGAAACTTACATTGGAATTCACTTGGCCATCTTTTACGATTAATGCTTCGGTTCTTCTTTGGCCTTTGTTTATATGCTTTATCTCACTTGTTTACGTTCTGACCATTTTTTAGTTCATTAGAAGTGTTTGAATTGCGATTTGTATTTCTTTGCCCTTTGTTCATCTTCTTTGTGTTCTGCAGAACAGGGGGTTTGATTTCTGTAAAGTAACGAGATGCCACGGAGGCCGACAAGGCATCGCCGATTGTTGAAATCTCACCCGTTAACGTTTTCTGCTTTTTCTCGTTCGGTTGCTCAAGTGGCCACAATTCACATGGTCAGGGGTCAAACACACAAAACCAAACCCCACCAAGGGTCTCTCGCTGATTCCACAGGTAGTTAATTCCTTTTATTTTTTGTGACATCAGCTTCAGATTTTCATGCTTAATTACATTTGCTTCGAACTCTTCGTAGATAATAGATTTTCTAAGCGCGCGTTGGAGAGGAAGAGTGATCTATCCGAGTCTTCTGAAGAAGAAGGGTCTGAAGTAAGCACCTTCTTTTCCAAGCAGTATTTATCATTGAGTTGATAATTTTTAACTAAATGTCAGTTCAATATTAGTTGTTTTGGTGATTTCCATTTCGTGCTGATTTTGGTTGTATTTTATTCGTTTGGACTTTTTCATTGTAGGGAGTTGTCCAAGCAGATTTTGTCTTCTTTGATCCAAAACCAGATGACTTCCATGGAGTGAAGATCTTGCTACAGGCTTACCTTGACAATAAGCAATGGGATTTGAGCGGTTTTGTGGACTTGATATTGGCACAGACCACCGTAGGCACTGTTGTCAAAATAGAGGATGATGATGATGATTCGCCTTTTTCAATCGTAACAGCCCTTAATTTGGGAAGATATAAGGCTAGTAACATCCATTCTTGTATCTTTTGTGTCTTTCTTTTTCGTTTTCTTTGAATAATAATTGTAAGCTTCTAGTGGCAATCACTGAGTTGTTAACATTGTCCCATCTTTTAAAGACTTAGGGTTAGTAGGTCTGGCTGCACCACTATTTCAAATTTGTCATCAACATTAGTAGCTTGAACATATTATAAGACATTCTTGAAGCTCTGCTCAATATGGATTTGAAACCACACTCAAATTCATTTCATCTTAATTGCAAACTTGTCAAGAAGGGCCTTCAGAAGACAATTACCTACTTGAGCGATCCTAATGCTTTCTTGACAAATTTTGGTTGTGTGCCCCTTACTGTATGAATGCATGGCATGCCATGTGATTGATAACTGGTAGATAATTGCAACATTTTTGCCTGTTGGAAATCATTTGGTATTGGCTAAAACCCATAGATTTCATTCTCACCAGGATCATAAGTGTTTCATGGAGCTGAAGGAGTTTCTCCTTCAAGTCTGCGAGGAGAAGGATGTAAAAAATGACTTGAGATTATTGTTGGGAGATCAAGCACATGACGTGGGTTTATTGGTCTCACAGCGTGTGGTGAATCTTCCTCCTCAGCTTTTGCCACCTCTTTATGATGCACTCTTTGATGAAGTCTCTTGGGCTACAGAAGATGAGGTTAGATGACTATTACATTGTGGATGGTGAGCTTGTATAATAATATCTCTATGTATCTGCCGGAATGACTTCACATTCTCTATTGAACTTACTTTTTTTATTTTTTGTTCTCTTTTTGAAGCCGACCGAGGAGCTCCGCAATTCTTTCCGCTTTAAGTTTTATCTTCTAGTCTGTAAAATTTACAAGGTTTACCTGACTTAGCATCTCTCTGTTGCTCATTGTATTTCTACTATTGATTTCTTTTCATTTATGATTGGCTTAAGAGTTCTTTTTAAAATTTCTCTCTTGTGTCTATGTATGCAAACTAGCAGCAGAGGAGAGTAAAGCAAAAAAAGAGAGCAGGTTGTCAAAATGATGAGGAAATTATATATATTAAGCCGGAAGATGAAATTTTTCATAAGGTTTTGATTCTCTTTTAACCTTATGATGCTCGTTAGACTCTTGCTTTTCTGTTAATTTTATTTCATTGCTGATTATGTTTTTGTAAGTCTGATGTTTCATTCAATCAAGTTTTACACCTATATATGCATTTCTCTAACTCTTAGTTTGTTTGCTCTTTTTGTCTTATCATTCTTTCAATACATTTCAGCTCAGCCGCTGGTCTTTCAGTTTTCCTATGCAAACCCAGCAGGTCGAAACTCATGAGGTAAGTACTGTTGTTTAAGCTTATTCTTATCTTGTTTGAATTGAAAAGTTTCTCGAGATATCTACGTCTCGTTATCTTGTGATCCTCCTTTAAAAGTTCTATTTTTTTCCTTTCAAATGCTACCAATAATGCTACAGTCAACCTTACCTTTTTAACCTATAACTATAACATCACTGGGGTAACAAAAAGATCAACTTTTATGTAATTTAAATTACTTGTAAACCTACTCTTCATATTGATCTTCACACTTACAATTAAAATCTCTGTATATAAACATGTATTACTTTCTTCTAAACTTTTAAGCTACATTTCATAACTCATCCCTATTGAGCTGTGAAAAGTTGAGCCTTAAGTTGCAAGCATCCTTTGCATCCCATCCTAAGTATGCAATTTCTCTATCCTAAGACATCTGTTTTTCTTTTTGTGTAGTAGATAGTCACCATTAACAGTTTATTCTTGTGTGGAATTTGTCATATTCTTACCCTGCCAGTGGTTCCATGTTGTTATTCCATATTAGTATGGATTGCCTCTGTTGTCTTTATTTCCAAGACAAATAACTATTGTAACATAACATTCTAACATGTGATTTTCTTCAATCTTGCAGCTTAAAAATTATTGTTTAACAGGATTAGTGATGGCTGTAGAGGCGAACAAAGTTTCTACATTTCGACAGGAGTTGCAATCTTTAATTGCTGAATCCTGACACCTAAAGATGTGGCATTTTTTTAGTCTAAACGATCTAAGCTTTTACTAAGGTTTCTGCAGAATCATCCAAATTTGGTGACTCATTTTGATCTCATGAGCAGGTACTCTTTACTAGTTGAATTTTTGCTAGTTTTCCATACTGGATGAGTGTTCAGGTGTGATGCCAATTTTCAACTTTTTGATCATCGCATCTTGGGCTATTGGAACAATTTGGTTTATGGAGTTAACCCAATTTTTGTAATTACATAAACTATTCAAACTACTTTGTGAGACCATTTTATAGTTAGCGAGATGTGTTATTATATTCATGTTATCTAAATCAGGAATTGTTTCTATGCCCATTTTCAACCCTTTTTTTCTTTTTTCCCTATGTGCCTATTTTTTGGTCCTCTTGTAAGCTGCAGTGTATTAATCGCACTGTTGGTATTAATACTAGAAAAATTATTCTTATCTGATTCAAACGAACCAAGATAATACAATACATGATGATCAAAACTTTTTGTTTCTGGGGTTTATTTCGGAAAATTGGAGTCTAGTATCTATAGAAAATGCTGATACCCAATAAGGCTCAACCGTCGTTGAATCTGGTGGAGAATAAAAGCTACGACTCATGGAGGCTGCCGAATTAAAATCTTGCTTTTACGGTAAGGTTAATGCTATGATGAAGTATTTTAAAACATCTTTGGATAATATTTTATGATTAGTTTGGCATTTTACGTTACAAATTTAGTGTTTTATATAATAAGTGTAATATTTTATGTTATAAAAATTCAGTTTAATAACATTTCTTTGAGCATTACACCCCGAACTTTGTGATCTGGACAACCTAAATTCCACTCTTTTTCAACTTGGTGAGAACTTTGGATTAATATATATTTGGATGTAAGATTTAGTACACACAAAAACTTTTTTCTTTTAATTATTTATTTATTTTTGTGGTAAGACAAATAGGTGCCTTTGGGCCAAGGCACAATAGTTTGCTTAACACCGATTTGGGTAAATAAGAAAACGGAAAGAAGCAAAAATAAAATTGTTTGGGAATAGGCAGGTTGGATGCATCGCCTCTATTTAATAGACGTTATTGTATGTGACAAGAGCCTGCACAAAATTTATAACTATAAAATCAATCTCTTATTATTTTTTTTTTTTTGGAAAAAACTAATCTTTTAATAGAAAATAGGGATTTTTTTTTTAAATCTTAAATATAAAAAAAAATCATAAAAAAAGACATCGGGGCATGGAAGAAACCAAGTCAAAGCAAAGATAACTAGCTCTTTTCTCTCAACATCCACACTTCTGCGATATATTACTTTTTCTTCTTGAATGAAAATGGAAGAGTAAACTTGAATATTTAGAAGCAAAAAGAAAAAATAGATAAAATATGCGTTTATAATTTTTAAATTTGGAAATGAGTTGATGATAGAGAGAGGTTTGATTGAAATTGTGAGACAAGTGAAAACTTTTACAGCGAAGAGTCGCCAATGAAAAGGTGGACAGGAAAGGATGGAAGGGCAAAGAATTTTAAAATAATTGTGGATATGCACTAGTAGGCCGAGACGCTTTTGAGTTTTGATTCGTTTCTAAAAAAATTTTAAATTATCTATCATTTGCTCGATGTCGGATGCACTTGATGATGTTTGATTATATTCAATGGTCTATGTAGAGTGTCGAATGATAATGCTATTTGCAATGTTTGACAAAATATGAGTATTAGATGGTGTCCGACAATATTCAACAAATAGTTTCAAAGTGTTTGAAGTATCATAACATAAAAAAAAATTTAGAAATGAGTCAAGTTTTAACATAACTCCATAATTTTGTCCATTTTTCCAATACCCCAAGAAGTAAGTGTATGAGTAGAATATTGTATGTGTATGGTTGATGTTGAAAGTGATTTTGAGAGGTGCTTAATTCACACCACCCATTTGTTGTAATGTCTCCTAGTTTTATTCATCTTTAATTGCAATCCTACCTTTGTGGAAAGCTGTAAGCCTATGAACAAATAGGTGGCCATCATTAGCACTGTTCCTTTAAGTGGGTATGACTGTTCATCCAAATCGCCACAGGAATTGGTAGCAGACTTTGTGGGAGAGTTCGGTTGCCTACTCAATTTAAAAAAACTGAAAACAAAAACAAAATCTTGTAGCTCGGTCCAAAAATATTTTCAACTTCACCCTTACATTCATGGGCCAAGACATGGGTCCCCAACCCCAAGCCTTCAATTAGAATTTTTTTTTTTCATAAAGTTTAAGTAAAAAATAAATAAATAATAAGACGCAAACATCTTCTGAAATAAAAGAATTCTTTAAAATGAATTTTTTTCTAGGTAAGTGAAAGTATTTGAATGCAAAATTTAATGACTAGCAGAATCAGAAGTCAACCAACCATTCCCATCTCTCTCTCTCTCTCTCTCTATAAATTAGAATGCCAATGCCCTTGCCCTTAGGGACACGACACCGGACAAGGCATGAGCTGCCCTTAACATGGGACCCCAAGTCTTAAAGAGGAAGGTGGAGTTTCACCTTGGCTAGGCCTTAAAATGTGCCTAAACTAAACACCATAAAGTAGAATCAGGACTCCAAAGGCAGACATGGTGCACATGGTAGGGGTTTTGCTTTAAGCCTGACAGATTCATGACTTCCCCTCTGGCTCCTGACCCACATAGGGATAATCATGATTCACAAAAAAAATAAATAAATAAATAAATAAACATAAAAAGTGAAATTATGACAGGGACAACCTGTTTTATAACCACGTGTGTTGGCCCATTCTGCCACATCCTTCATAGGATTTTTTGCCTACCATATTGTTATACATTTAATTTTTAATATATAATTTTGTTGTGGAAGTATATAAAAGCTCGATCAAGATAAGGATTTGTTCATTTTTTAAGGTATTGACATGTGAGGATTTCCATAAAAAAAAAGTGAGGATTGAGTGTTGCATCATTTTATGTTACAATTTTCGAGGTTAAAGGATAGAGTTTTGTGTTTAAAGTTGAAACAGATTTGTTGTTTAAGGTTTTTAATTTGGTATCGAATCTCAAATCTCAAAGATTGTAAACGACACATGTGCATACTCTTTGTTTAATTCATAAATGAAGAATTTTAGGGTACACCCACAACTTCTAGGTTACCCAAACAATTTAATACATTTATCTATTTGGACAAGATAGATTAGATTCGAGTAATAATCATTTACCAACCCTACATTTTCCTCTTTTTTCAATCATATGGGACGTTTACCCTTTTTCTCTTCTCTCATCCTTAAGTTTTAAAAAAATCTCTCCTCAAGTCCTTCAGTTAAAAATTCTGTTAATTAACATCTATTAACCTCTATATTTCAATAAATTTACTATTTTACCTTTATTGACATATATTAAAAAAAACTTAATTTTTAAAGACAATATTTAATTAAATTATTAAATTACCTTAACACATATTAAAATTACCTTTTTATGGATATTATTAACACATATTGATATTTATTTCAGGGATAATTTGATAATTTAACTTAATATTGTTCTTAAAAAATTAGTTATTTTTTATGTGTTAGTAAGGATAAAATGATAAATTTATTAGAATATGGAGGTTAATAGATGTTAACTAACAGAATTTTTAATTGGAGGGCTTAAGAAGTGATTTTTTTCAAAATTTAAGGATGAGAGAAGAGAAAAAGGGTAAATATATTATATGAGTGAAAAAAAAAAAAAAATAGAGGTGGTCAATGATAATTACTCTCGATTAGATTCTGAATAGTTGTGGTGAAGATATTAAGCAATGAATGTATAGTAGTGTTGACAATGCTTGTTCAGAATTAATGATACTTTATCCGAGTCTGTGTGGACTGTAGAGAATACAAGGACTTGAGCTCTCTGAGATGCCCACAGCCACAACATCACCGACCTCGATCATGATTCATGGGTCAACTGGCTCTTCCTGTAGTTGCATTCACCCATACATCACATACTCCGAATGGGTTTTCATTTTTTCTTAAAAAAAATAGTAATAACAATTGCAATTTGCAACACAAATCAGCACATAGTAAACATGGTAAAATTACCTAGTCAAACATTACATGGCCTTATCTTGAACAAGAACTCAAGCTACTATCAGGGGCTCCCAAGTAGGCTTTATCTTCAAGATTTTATCCTTAAAAATTGGGTTTGGTTGGTTGATTGTCAAATCAATCCTCAAAACACTAAGCAAAGTGGGAGAGAGACAGGCAGAAGTAGAGTTCACATTAAATTTAAAAATAATATCACAAACCCATCATTGTAATGTGCTTATGATGAAGGCCAATTACAATAATTAACTGTGTTTATCATCATCATCATTCAAATGAATCTACACTGTTTGCCCGTTGGTTGCTATGTGCTAGCTAGCTTACAATAATGACCCATTGAAACCTTAAAAAATTGAGGTTCATTTGATTTCTTATGGTTAAGTTCCTTGAATTCTTCAAGTTCTGAAGTTTGCAATGTAAACACTTTCTTAATTGCTTTCCTTGCAAGAATTAATCAATTCTCTTATAACTTGCTTTTTTTTAGTGTTCTCTAATCTTAATTGTTACCTAATTTGTTTTTGGACATACAATAAAAAATAACTAAAAATAATAATGACACTTTCCTCATCGTTTCTAAAAAGTACTGGAATAAGAATAAGGATAATCTCTTTAATCAAATTATTTTTTAAAAAATTAGAAATTATGATTTTATTTGACAGATCAACAGTTTAATAAATTTTTTTTTATCAATTGGTATCCAATCGCGTTTAATTGTATATATCGGTTTTCAAGTGTCAAATATAAAGTACTAAAAATATTATGAATTATAAGTTAGTTTTAAAATGAATCCCTTAAATTTAATCTATTTTTACAAATTTTCTTTTATTTCCTTTATATATAACTTTATAATTTTCATAAACTCATTTTCAAATTTTATGGTGTGAATTTAATTTAGTTTATTAAAAAATAAAATAAAAAGGAAGTAGCGAGTAGTGAGGCTTCTAGGTTTGAGGTGTTCGAGAAGTATCTCGAAAGACACATCCAGAGCATGGGTCCCGCTCAGGATCACATGGTTTAAAGCAAGGAGATGCCAGGTAGCGCGTGGACTACACCTTTCAGCCACCGAGTACACGGCGCACCTTTTCGCGAGGATCCTCACTTTTATGGGTCACTGCCCGGTTTCAGCAGTGCCAGCCTGTCCTCTTTCCCCTTCACTCTTCGTTCTCACACTCCCTACCAGCGCGTGTTCTTACGTTTAATTTTTTTTATTACAAAACTCAAATAATATATATATATATATATATATATATATATATATTTTAATTCTTTCATTTTCATAATATCATGTTACATCTACTTTTATGTTTTTATTTTTTAACATGAAACATTTAAAAAGTATTGAAGACATCTAACGTTGAATGTTTATAAAATATAAATAAAATATTGTACGTAATTAAAGAGATGGATTCAGGGAACATAACAACTAAGCTAACATGGTTTTGTTCTATTTAATCATCGTTTGATTAACATTAAATGATTTTTTTTCAAGTAATGTGAGCCTAACTGTTTGAAGATGAGCTCACATTTGATAATTTAATTATTTTATTTTGGTTCTGATTTGATTATGATTGTTAACAATAATTCTTTTTGAATAAATTATATATAATTATTTATATGAATAGTAATTCAATTAGCGGAAATAATTATTTTTCAAATAATTCTTTAAGAGTCGTTCAATAATTGAACTAGATTGATTTTCAACTTTGATTTTCTCAAGCAACTTGAACTGATGTGTTGTCAATTTCATCTGTTTTTAGTCTCCCTTTTTACCATAACCAAAAAGCGTCAAATTTGACAAAAATTCTTTGATCTTGCTTTGTCTAAATTAAATGGTCTATTTCATCTCCCATTTCACAATTTAAGGACTAAAAAGAATAGGTTAAATTTTGTAGAAAAGTTGTAGCAATGGATCAAATCGAACGGTAATATTTAAGTCTTAATATGCGTTTTGAAAACTTAGACGTTATGACTCTTTGTTATATGTCTAATATGCTTGACAATGTTTGATAATATGTGTGGACCATTAGACACTAGTATTAAACACTATCAAATACTATCCGAAAGTATCTATAGAATGTTGGATGGTGTCTAACAGATACTATAGAACGCTCGATAGGTCAAGTAGTCTACATTTAAAAAACAATGAATCAATTTTCAATAAAATCCACCAATTTAGATTATTTATACAAGCATCCCAATATCGTAAGCAATAGGGCATAACAAAAAAGGGGGCTAAGTTTTTTTTTTATTCTTTTGGTCTTAATGAAAATCCTAAATAGACAAGAAGTTGGCAAATGATCTATTATAGGATCAACTAAAGTTTAAAATTTTGAAGCAATTATGAAAAAAGACCAAAATTAAGATGATCGGTTGAAAAATAGATCAAGCGCTAAAAAATTTAAACCTCACGACAATAATATGATATCTTGATAGATTGACAAATTTTTTTTCTGGTTATCAAACACTAAATTAGCAAGTTTCAAGAACTAAAAATTGAATAGATCTAAAGGTATTTAGATGTTGAACGAGACCTAAAATATATCATTGACATATTGAATAATTTTTATGATATTTTAATTTATTTTTTACGTAATTCTCTAATTTAAATAATTTTTAATTAATTTTAAGATTTTTATTATTGAAATTTACAAGTAAAAAATAGATGTCAACCTTTGGATTCTCTTTCTCTATTGAGTTTAGAGTCTAGACCTTTATGGCTATGCGATCTTAAGATCAGCAATTAATAACGAACAAAAATAAATTAGTTAAAATATTCAGCTCCTACGAAGGGGAGGACGAGAGAGAGAGAAATAATTTAAGACGGCCTTCAAGGTGGATATAGGCCCCGACCGAAACGGGAATCTTGACACGTGTCATCTTCACATGGTTAAGTGGGTCCAGTTCTGCAATACTTGCAGCAATAGTAGTTGCCGTAGTGAACAGCTAATGCTAAGGCTAAATGCACCCCTCAGAAGTGGGACCCGTTACCTCGTGTAACAAACACGTGGCGCCGTAGTGCTGTCATGTCAGTTGCTGGCAGTTTATTTTCTCATTTAAAGAAATAGCGGGGCCCATTCTGTCAGGGACGTCAAGTCACAGTTTTTTTTATTATTTACTATTATTAATTTTTGGTTCGGAAAAGGTAGAATTTGTGAGGATTACAAGGTGAAGCCTGTTACTAACGCCGTTACGTTGTTACGGCCGCCTTAAATAATATTTTTTCATTTCAGGTTTGACGGATGGCAGTGGCTGACGTTGACGGCGGTTCGTAATGTCAATTGGTCTCCTTCATGTAGGGCAGGCCTGACATTTGCTTAATCATTCTCACAAAAGATCAGAGATCTTCCCACTCGCCACCTCAAGCTCCCCGATTAAGAGAGGTTCTACCAAATGAACACCAATCTATCTGGCATTGTTGTTACAATACGACTAAACAGTTTCTACTTTATTAAAAAGATTATTTAGTAATAATATTATCGTCGATGATTTGGTTAAGCATATTTTTATTGCTTTGGTGACGTTTATCAAGGTAATTCATGAGCAGAAAGGAAAAGAAGAAAAACACTCTCAAGGGCAAGTTGGTGAAGTACAAACCAAAAACACGTTAGGGCTCGCTAGAGGATAGAAAAATCCATAACCAGTACAACAATTATCATAGAATTGGAGACGAAGAAAGGTAGCTACAATTAATACAAAGAGACATACTCCATCCAAAGCCAACAAACTCGAACAGTTGATTGACCTTTAGATGGTAAACAATAGAAATGAACGTGAAAATTTTTCAAGCTTTCACATACAAGAAGCAATTATGGCCGTGTTTGGGAAACCTAATTTTGGTGATTTTTCTACTTTTTCCCATTTTCTCATGTGGGTTTGGTTTCTTAATTGTGAAGGTTTATCATGTAATATATATGTAAGTATTTATTGAGATAAGTGCCCATGGATTGTCTCTCCATCCACGGAGCTATGTTTATTAGACGCTTTGAACTTGCCTCTCCCAATTATTTGTTTTTTGGTCACGTAAATGCAAAGAGAAACCCTATTTAAAATGTTGGATCGGTCAAATTTTTTACTTTATTTAGATAATAAATTTGAGCGTACACTACGCACCTATTATCTAGAAAATTAACCCTAGCCCACCAGACTAGAACAGAGTAACTCTAAACCCTAGAAAATGAGATGGATAACACCAATAATATTTATAGAAGCAATTACCGAAAGAGATTAGGAAGAGATGCGTAATTAAAGAGGAAAAGAAGAAGAATTAATATACTGAGCTGTGAAAAAAGTGTAGTAATTACCCTAAAAAGCAAAAAGGTTGTAAACAAAGTGGGCTGGTAGTCTGGGCTCGTTCTGGTGATGGATAGCTAGCATCGCATGAGAAGAAGGGCCTGCCCTGACCTGCCCGTAACTGCAAAAGCAAAATAAAATAAATAAATAAATAAATATATATTTTTATTTTTACATCTTATCTGTTTGAGCTGTAGTGTAGTTGTTGTTATAGTTTTAGCTTCTCAGCTTTAGAGCCTTCTCTGTTCTCTGTCTCTCTCTCTCTCTCTTCAGGGTTCATTGAAGGCCGAGCCCCATCACGAGCGTTTTTTCCTCTCTGATTATCACTCAACTCTCAAATATTATAATTGTTTTTTAACTTTTCTTTTATCTTCTTCAAGTGCTAGTACTCAGCCGGGATCCCCAATCCCCAATGCGCAGATTCTTTAATCTTCAACCATTCACGACACTCCTTGTTTTCTGAGCTTCACCTTCACCTTCACTCTCAAAATTAGCCCAAACCTACCACGAAACTATGAAGAGAGAACACAATCAACTCGAACCTACCGGGGGGGCTGGCGGTAGCGGAAGTGGAAGTGGGAGCGGCTCGTATTCTGGGAAAGCGAAGATTTGGGAAGAAGAGGCGACGGCTGATGGTGGTATGGATGAGCTTTTAGCTGTTTTAGGTTACAACGTGAGATCTTCGGACATGGCGGAAGTTGCGCAGAAACTTGAACTGCTTGAAGAAGCTATGTGTAGTGTTCAAGTGGATGGTCTCTCTCAGCTTGCTTCTGAGACAGTTCACTATGATCCGTCTAACTTATCTACTTGGCTTGAAAGCATGCTTTCTGAGTTCAATCCATCTCCTGCTTTGGATCCCCTCCCTGCTGAATCCTCCACGATCACCTCCATCGATTTCTCGAATCACCAAAGAGCCTTCTTGGAAGAATCTTGTTCCTCTGAATACGATCTCAAAGCAATTCCTGGTAAGGCTCTGTATAGTACTAACAACAACGCTTCTTCTTCGTCAATTTCCTCGACCAGGGACCACAAGCGCTTGAAAACCTCTCCTCCTGAGTTGTACCGATCCGAGTCAACTCGTCCTGTAATCCTAGCCGACTCTCAAGAGAACGGAATTCGACTCGTCCACACTCTTATGGCATGCGCAGAAGCTGTTCAACAAAATAACCTCGCCTTAGCCGAAGTTTTCCTCAAACAAGTTCGCTTTCTAGTGGTCTCTCAAGCCGGCGCCATGGGCAAGGTCGCCAAGTTCTACGCTGATGCACTCGCGGGTCGAATCTACGGGCCCTACCCGCAAAGACCAATCGATCATTCCTCCACAGATCTTCTCCAAATGCACTTCTATGAGACGTGCCCGTATCTTAAATTCGCTCATTTCAGTGCAAATCAAGCCATTCTCGAAGCCTTCGAAGGGAAAAACCGAGTTCACGTGATCGACTTTTCCATGAATCAAGGCATGCAGTGGCCT
The DNA here is from genome assembly GCA_026225775.1 of Bursera palmeri. Taxonomy (NCBI): domain Eukaryota; kingdom Viridiplantae; phylum Streptophyta; class Magnoliopsida; order Sapindales; family Burseraceae; genus Bursera; species Bursera palmeri. The sequence continues at coordinate 4,240 of JANKKB010028904.1, read as the reverse complement.
GCTTTAATGCAAGCTCTGGCTTTAAGGCCTGGAGGACCGCCGGCCTTCCGGCTCACCGGGATTGGCCCACCGGCGCCTGATAACGCCGACCATTTACAAGAGGTGGGCTGGAAGCTGGCACAGTTGGCTGAAACTATTCATATCGAGTTCGAGTACAGAGGATTCGTTGCCAACAGTTTGGCTGATCTGGACGCGGCGATTTTAGAACTCAGACCGGGTGAGGCTGACTCGGTTGCTGTTAACTCAGTTTTTGAGTTGCATAAGCTTTTGGCTCGACCGGGTGGCATCGATAGAGTGCTTTCTGTTGTGAGGAATGTTAATCCGGTTATTTTCACCGTTGTTGAGCAAGAAACTAACCATAATGGTCCGGTTTTCTTGGACCGGTTCACCGAGTCACTGCATTACTACTCCACCATGTTTGACTCTTTGGAAGGATCGGTGAGTTGCCCGGATAAAAGCATGTCCGAGTTGTATTTAGGGAAGCAGATTTATAATGTGGTGGCTTGTGAGGGAGTGGAACGAGTTGAGAGGCACGAGACGTTGACTCAGTGGAGAGCCCGGTTTGGTTCGGCCGGTTTTGTCCCGGTTCATCTCGGGTCTAGGGCGTTCAAGCAAGCAAGCATGTTGCTGGCTTATTACACCAGCGGGGACGGTTACCGGGTGGAGGAGAATAATGGTTGTTTGACGCTGGGTTGGTACACTCGTCCACTCATAGCCACCTCGGCCTGGAGCCTCGCAAGCAGACCGGGTTTGGCTCACTGAGTCGACTCAGATAGTTGGGTCAAACCGAGTTTAAGTTCAAAACCCTAGCTAGTGGGGTATCAAATTGTTGTGAATGTGCAATTCTGAGCTGGGTGCCTTATGAGATTGAGACCCACCACTCCCCTTGTGTCTCTTTCTTTTCTTGTCACTTTTTTTTTTAAAAAAAATTAATTCACTTTTTTTTTTAAGGTATTTTCTTAATTTAGATCCTTTTATGGGGTGGAATCTTTGTATTTTTCAGGGTGAATGAAAAAAAGAGAGATTAATTTGTATTATATAAAAATATATTTATAGTTTTGTGGTAATAAAAAAGATAAAACTTTTTTTTCTTTCTTTTTCTTAATAATGATGTTCTGATGTGAAGATTCAACTACATATACACCACCCCTTTTAGTCTTCATAGCGTGTGATGATTGGAAGGAATTTTTTGTAAACAAAAATGGGCAAAGCTCTCCACTTTAACTTGGAAATGGGATTAGCATCTACGCATAGAGAGATGAGAAATGATTCACATTGGAGTTTCGAAGCCAATCAAATATGAAATAATTCAAAGCAGGAGAAAATCTAGCTTAGCTTTCAGATTCAAATCAGGAATTTGAAATTCTTTTCACACATCTTCGTCTCATGATTCATATTTATGAATCATTTCATAGGTGTGTCTGTAGTGAATATGCATTAAAGTTGAACATGAGAATGTTTGATCAAAATTCAATTAATGAACCCATCTTTTGTTGTTGTGATAATTTCAAGCATTGAAATATTACAGTATCTTAGATGAAGACTCATTAAATGAACCATCTCTATTATTTCGTGATAATATTTATTTATTTGGATAAATAAATAAAAAAATGGTTCCTTTCCCTTTACTAGATACACAAAAAGTCTAACCCACAAGTGTTTTAAGATTCCTAAGCTAAGTGAAGCAAGGATGAGAACTGAAAGTGCTTTTTAACTAAGCTAAAACACAAGTAATCCATGTGAGATTGTAAAGTGGAGACTGAAGACTATAAAAAGGTATTCATGCAGTTCGTTAACTATAAGTTGAAATGTGTTGAATTTTTCCAGGGACTATAGCAGAAGAAGAATCACAGGAAAGTGAAAAGAATCAGTTAATGTGTGAAAGAGAGTTCCTTAATTTAATTTCAATTATTATAGTAGTCTTCACTTTCTTGAAAAGTTGTGCTTTTGGTTATGCTCTTTCACTATTAATTAACAACTTTCATCCACTCGATTGATCTTTTTTGTAATGACCCTTTTCCCACTTCTCCTCTTTCTCAAAACCCATCTTTCGAAAACAAAATTTATGATGGCATTCATTTTTTATATTATTTTATGAAATAAAAAATATTAGAAGTTTATAATTGATTCAATAACATTATGCCCCATAAAACTATCTAGATCTGAATTGGCATTAAGATATTGAGATGGTGAAGAATGGTGGGCATTGTTAATAGATTGTAGTGGGATAGAGGAGGGAGATCCTCTTGCCTCATCTTGTAGCTAAGAATCAAATAAAATAAAACAAAAATGGAAAAACCAATCAACAAACAAGGCAGTAGAGATTGATTGCTGAGGAGGATTTGTCAACAGAGAAGGGAACATTAAATTAATGAAGATAGACAAATGGAGGAGTGAATATATGAATTTCAGCACAAGCCCAACAGAAATGCCATTATCTCATATTAATCTTTACTCATTGGACCAGCCAACACACAGGCACACCATATCGCATATAAATTCTATCATGTGGCAAATGAATCGACATGGCCATGAAAGTTAGTTGGTTTCATAATGCCCCAATTTGCATGGTGTGGGTGGAGAATGGGGATTCTGAGCTGACTCCCACTTCCTTTATTCTTCTTTAATCACCACTGCAATTCACATCTTCTCCATCCATCTCCCTCCTTTTTCATCAACTTTTTCTCCTCTTTGAATTTCAAACGCAAAGAAAAGCTGTTTCTTTCTTTTCTTCTTTCATTACAGAAAAGAAAAAAAAAAAGTAAGAAGAAAGGATTTAAAAGTCGATCAAATGTATTACATGAATTCTGTCCAATTAGCAAATTATGTTAGCAAAGTCATATAGAAAGTTACAAGAAGTTTTTCCCTAGTTAAGTTGTATAAATATTAAATATATAGATTATTGGAGTTCCACAATGCCATTTCCAGTAAACACAATTAGAATTAGCCTGTTGGATGCCATGTCGAATATCATAAAAGATTTTGACTTGTAATCTTTTAATATCAATTAGTTATGAGAGAAATGATAATTTAACAAGCCCGACAAGTGATATCAGATCCAAGAAGTCATGGGTTAGAGTATTGGGAGTGTCATCTTGAGGGAGAGCTTATTGGGGTTCCATCTTATCGTACCCTATGACCACTCTTAAGACTTTGAGTTATGCTCTTCTAATATCAATTGGTTTTGGGAGAAATGATTATTGGAGTTTCACAATATCGCTCTCTATGACTAGTCTTAAGACTTTGAGTTTTATTCTTATAATACCAATTGGTTTTGGGAAGAATGATAGCTCAATGGTCCGACATAGATCATTCATAAGATTTTTGTATGAATGTTTTCAGCTTCTCTCAATTCTCTAAACCTTTGGGGTATTTTCTCACTTATCAACTAGATACCAAGCTTAAACAAATCAAAAGCAGCATTCAACTTTTAACCACCGAAATGAGGATTACAGATGGTTTTAAAGATGCATAAAGTAGCAGTTTATCATGATTTAAATAAGAATAATCAATTAAAAATAAAGAAAAAGGATCGAACTTGACAGTTTTGGTAATATTATATTGGGGTAGGTGGTCCTAAATGCGTTCATTATTCACTGTATTTTGAGGAAGCCAAGTCAAAGGAGGATTACAAAAGATGATTTTTCTAGGTCAAGATGGTGACATTCATGGGCAACAATTAAAATGGACCACATCAAGAAAACACACTCCCTAAAGTCTATTCCAATCTATAGCCCAAAATTTATAATTTAATTTAACTTTTAAAAATATGACCCACTTTTATGGACCCATTTTAATATTTAACTATTTGCTATAATTTCTCATAATAAAATGGAGGAACTACCCATGCAAAGGCAAGATAGTCAACAAAATTTAAGTTTTTGATAGGACTATAATTATTTTAATTTTATAAAAAGAAGTTAGGAGCCGAACTCCCCGGAGAGAAGGGTTGTAATGATGTTATCTCATTATCTTTAGCAGTAATTTGACAATTATCTCTTACATAATTATATTATTAAGAGAATAATTATAATATTATTTATATTTTTACAATTTTATCTTTGATATTCTATTATAAGTGTTGTACATGGTATAAATATTTTAGCCTATAATGAAAATTTTGGTTCTTAACGTCTAAAATTGTGATGAGAGTTATGATTTCATTTATATTAATTTTTAATTAGTCTATGCAAGTCAATTATTATTGTCATTATAGATTGACTTCTTCTACAAGATGTTA
>JANKKB010028903.1:0-12794 GCA_026225775.1 Bursera palmeri | reverse complement strand
CTTACAAGATTCTTCTTGGACTTTGTTTTGACTTCCCGTTTTCCGCAAACATATTTTTTAATTAACAGTTAAAATTTTGGATTTTTTTTAATATATATATATATATATATATATATACACACTTATTTATTCACTCAATTCTTTACTAAAGTTTTAAATTTTCATTTCACCCTCAACACCTAACCTTATGCCAAATTTAACCTTATGAAGAAAGGATTAAAACAAATAATTTTTTTGTTTTACATCAAATTATTGAGAAAAGTGATTTGAATAGATATTTTCATTTGTAAATCATATAGATCCTTAACAATTATTTTTTTTAATTATATATTCTCATATAATAAAATACTAGTCCACTAAAATAATTGTATTGGTTGAAGAATTGTTATTTATATATATTTAAAAAACTTAAATAATTATTGTACTTAGAAGGGATTTGTTGAAAGTATTTTTAATAGTCATATAGAATCACGAATAAATAAATAAACTTTCTTTTTAATGTGTAATTTTTATGTTTTGAGAATATATGATAAGACATAAAAATAAAAAATATATGTCTTCTCATTATTAGAATTATTAATTTGTCTTGAAAATTATATTAAATTAATTATTTTATAATATTTTAGATTATTGTAATAAAAAATATATTTTTTAAAGTAAAATAATACTTGTAAAATAACGATGATTATAATCCCATCATTTTCTTAAAAAAAGTTATAACATTTTAAAGGAACTTATAAATTTTTTTATTAAAATCTGTTATTATTACATTTATGATACAGTTAGAAAATAATAATAATAAAAAAGAGTGATCGAGCGGTTATCTCTATGTTTTTGCATAGTTTTTATGTTATACAAATGACCATTTTCTCTTCTCAAATCAGATTTGAATAGTGCTCGTAATTTTGTTTGGAGTGGGGATCCTGATACTCACAAGAAAATTACTATAGCATGGAGCAAAATTTGCTTGCCGAAATCTGAAGGTGGTCCTGTTATTCGACATTTAATTGCTTTAAATAAGGGTGCCCTCCTTTTTGAAGAAACATTTCAAGCTTTGTGATTTTTCTATATTAAGATCTTACTTCAAGTCCTCTTTTTGACCTAGGGTTAAGGTTGTTCTTCCTTTGATTTTCTAGAAAGCTCATTGGCTTACTGGAAATAGAGTCAAGGTGAATTTTTGGACGCATAATGGCTTAACGAACCCATTATTATCTCATTGGGCATCAATTATCATGGGAGTTGGAAAGCTACTGTTTCTATTATCATTTGTAATAAGGGATATATCTTGGCCCCTCCAAAAATTTTGAGAAATTTGCTAAAATAGCCATCTGGTGGGGTCAAAATGAAAAATAGCTAAAGCATGATAATTTTCTTATCTACTTAGCTAAACACTACACAAGAAATCCAAAATACCCATGTTTTTTTTTTTCATAAATGGGTTTCTCTTCCATTCTTATTTCTCTATCTCTTGTCAATCTATTCTCTCTTCAACCCATCCCACGATTCACTGTCTTAATTTATTATAAGTCATCATTGTGTTTATTCCACGCTTTTCCTTTTCATTTTTTCTTCATTTACTTAATATATATTCATTTATGCTTTTAAGTTATTGTACTAGGTTTTGAAGTTTAAAGTTTGGTAGTATTGATTTATTGAGATTGTGTTTTTAAGTTTGAACTTTAGTTATGTTGATTATTTTTCAAAGTTTGAAGTTAGGTATTATTCATTTGTTGATTGTGTTTCGAAGCTGTGGTGTCGAAACACCTTGATGTTGATGAAGAAGACAAGCTTGCTGGAATGGACCATGACAGTTTACGTGGTGAACCTACATGGTCCTACATAGGCATTGATGGACTGTGTAGGTCTGCCACGATCCTCATGATCTTTCACAGTCCTATGTCTAGGGCATACATTTTGATAAATTCAGCCTAGGATCAACATCTAGAGTCAAAATAATATAGATTGGTGAAAGAAAATATTATAAAACTCCGAGCTTTGTAGTGGGTCACTTTTCTTTAAGAAAGTGTTGAAAACTCCACCAAATCTCACCAAACAACTTGCAAAATAATCATCCAATGGCTAGGATCACCTTTTCACCTTAGAATTGGCTTAAAGTGCTAGCTTTTATTTGAAAATTTGAAGAAGAAATCAAGAGAGAGGGAGGAGAAAGTGAATCCCGAAATTGGAGAGAGATATGGCTAAAAAAGGCTTCCAAAGCAAGCCATTACACATGGCTTCATCTAATTTACACTTGGAGGCTTATATATATCTTTTGGCGACTTTNCAGGCTTCCAAAGCAAGCCATTACACATGGCTTCATCTAATTTACACTTGGAGGCTTATATATATCTTTTGGCGACTTTTCAAAAAGCCTTCAAGATTATTATGCCTTTCAAATAAGCCCTTTATTAAAGATAAATGGGCTTTAGACTTGGGCTTGAATTAAATCTAATTTAATTTCCATTTATGTACAATACATGTTAACTTGGCCCAAATTAGCTTAATTTCCAAAATTAAACAATTCGGCCTTTTAAGCCCAATATGGATATCTAATTCCATATAAATAAATCACATATCTAATATATTTAATATGCCCATAATTAATTTGTAGAAAAAATCCAATTTTCTCTACAAAAGTTACTAACTTGACCAATTCCAAATTAGTCCCATTTCTCGCAAAGTTTATAAATTAATCATAGATTAATTTTATTATCATCCCTCTTGTCAATTCTTCATCTGTGAGTCTTCGGTGATCGACCTATTAGGCTTCCAGATTTGTTGGCAGTAAATCGGGTTTATCGGACTATTCGATTACACGTGTAAAATGCACTGCGTAGTCACCGATTTACAAGACATGGTTGGTTTCTAGAAAAGCACCGTGCCTACCCAACTCTCTGGAAGGATTCTAAAATCCTATAGCCTGTTTTAGGCATAGTTTCATATAATTAAATCCTGTGTCGGATGTCACGTAGGAGGCCTAGGGTTGGTTATGTGTCTACCCCAATAACGATGTATATTTTGGATTCTATCATGATAGATTCTCTTTACCGGGGAGATCAAGAACCATTCTTATCATCCCGATACTTGCAACCTTTTGAGACATTATCGTCGAATCCTATGTGACATCATCTCTTTTTACCCGGAGTGACATGTCCCATCTTAACATCACACTCACTCTTAAATGGTTCTTGATGTATTCAATCACAAATGCTTATGTAGCCCATTCTTAGAGTCACTATGCCAAGCGTCAAAGCACATAGCAATGTAAGTCTTAGGTCAGAGGATTACTTAAACTTACCCTGAACGAACCTCTCATAGACACTTTAGGTAAACTACCAATGGGATTTTGTGCGGATCTTGTCCAATGAATTTGTTCTTGTTCAAAACAGCTAACCCTATCACACTTGCTTAAATATCCAATATTTAAATATGTGCGAAATATACTGTTAAACTTCTATAACCAGTACAAGTGTGATACTAGTTTATTCTGCATTACCAATATCCTATCTTGGTAATACTTTGATCAGGGATATTTAATGAGGAAATCTTATATGGACTAATATTGTCTCACATCTATGTTAGTCTGATATTTATCATAAGGACTTTTATTATTTACCCATATGTAATCAAATTACAAATAAGGATAAAAGAGTAATTTCCTTTTATTATATAAATTAATAAATATACTAAGTATATTTACATTGTGATACTCTAGGACACAAATATTCCAACACATTTTATATCTCAGAACATACATTTTACAAGTTTTCAAAATTTAACCTTTATGGTTCTCTAAACTAACAATACTAATGTGTTCATAGATAATGGAAAATTCCATCATTATTCATCAATACACATATCTTATTATTATATTTGATTGCCATCAAATCGTTATATAGTTTTGAGTTGATATATAGAAATCTAATTGACAAAGCCATCCCAACAATCCTATACCGATCACTACACATAACACTAACAAAATCCCCTACAACAACATTTCTTTGCATACCCCATAGCCAATACAACATCAATTTCACCACAATCCAAATCACAAAGCCACCAGCAAACACAACGTAACAACCAATTAGAAAAACCATAAATAGCAATCTGAATTGTAACCCAATCAAAAGGCACTCATAACATCACAAATAGAGAACAAATCAAGCATCATCAGAACCTATGCATGCACCTCCATCCGCTGTCACTCCTTTAACACATGCTCTCAACACCAGTGACCCCCAATTTTTTTTATTCACAATTTCTTCTAAAGGCACATAGTCATCAAACCTATTCTTAAAGGTGATAAGGCATAGATTTGCTAGAAAATTTTTACGAGAGAAAGAAGAAGAGAAATAATGGAATAAACAAATGACTTTAGAAAAGAAAAAGAAAAGAGAAACTTCTAATGATGACAGAGATGCTCACATTTGTGGTTTCCGATGGTGATCTTGGAAGGAAGGAGAGATCAAGCAACAATTTTTTTTTATGAGAAGAGAAAAATAAGAGATTTTATTAGAATTAAGATTGGGTAATGATCGAGGATGTAACCAGTGAGAGGGGTGAATTCTAATGAAGAGTGGGATTATTCACCGTCGGAAAGAGGGGATTCGACAGAAGACTAGAGAAGAAAATAAGAAAATAGATTTAGGTTAGGGATTTGAGTCCATTGGTGAGAAGAAGAAGAAGAAAATACATTAGGGTTAGGGATTTTCATCAGTTAGTGAGAAGAAAAAAGGAAATAGATAAATTAAAAAATAATTAAAAAAATTTAAAATGATAAGTTTATCCTCTGTTAAGTTTTAGATATTACTATTTAATTTTTTAAGGATTCGTGTTAGTTTTTGATTTAGGGCGATGTTTACTAGATAAAAAAAATTTTAGGGGTCAAGAGAAAATCTCCTTTATAATAATAAATGTTTGATTCCTATAAGCTTTCAACTCAATTTTCATTTGATTACTAATGTATTTTGCCTATTGTTCTTTGTAAAGATCCTATTGATGATAAACTTATTTTGGGAGGATTCAAAAGACGTTGATCTTTCTTTTGAGGATTTTTATGAGTTATTTAGAAATGAAGGGCCTTCTGTTTCTTAGACAAAGCCTTTTTGGAAATCTTTTATTCCTCCAAGCTTTCAACTTTTCTTTGGTGTTTGATACATATATAAATGCCTCCCAATTAAGGAGCTTTTTCAATCTAAAAGAATCCATTTGGCTTCGGTTTGTCAACTTTGTGAGCTAACCATTGTTCTGGATTGTTGGATAATTTATTTTTTGATTGTTCATTTGCTTAATCTTTATGGTAATGGGTGGCTATTCAACATTCATATTCCTTATTTAGGTATTATGGATTCTTTGTGGTTTGTTATTGTTTCCAAACCTTGCATTTCTAACTGTTTAATGTTTAGATGTTAGCATGTTATGTTATTCTTTATTTAATTTGGAAGTCTAGAAATAAGTGGTTGTTTCAATATAACAAGCTGAGTATTCTTCAAGCAATGGTTTCTTATCAAACCTATATTCGAGGTCTTTGTCCCAAATGCCCTGGATTTATTTCTTTTATCTCAGATTGGAAGATCTTGGAAAACCTTGGTGCCAAACCATATGCTTCTCGAGCTCCTACTGTTACTAGAATTTTGTGGCATCCTTCTATTATTTCTTTTCTTAAGATCAATACATGTGGTTTACTGCAAGTTAATCCTAGACCTTCAGCTTTTGGCGCTTTGTTTAGGAATCATTAAGGCAATTTTTTAGGTTGATTTGATGCTAGCTTTGGAGCTCAAACTTGGGAGTTCACACTTCTTTTTTTTGTAGAGGTTATGGTTATTATTCTTGCTATTGATCAGGTCTTTAGTAGAGGATGGATGAATATTTAGTTGCAAAGTGATTCGACTTTTGTTTTGGCTTGTTTAAATTTAAATAACTTTAAGTCTCCTTGGGAACTTTGTAATTCTTGATTAAATTGTAAGTCTAAAATACTAAAGATGAACTTTATTTGCTCCCATATCTATACAGAAGGTAATGTTACTGCGAAGTAGCCATAGCCTTTTGTTAGGTTCTTCTTCTTTCACATAGTTTGTACAAAATTTACTTGTAAAGCAAACAGCCTAGATGCCAACTACGTTTTATAAATGTTGGATTCCTAGTAACGTCAAAATTTTAGTTCCCAGAGCTTCAAAGAAAGTCTTGTAGCATATGAATCTAATATGTCTTGGACTTGAATTTTGATAAATTAAGTAGGTTTGGTTTAGTGATAAGAAATTCTTGAATTTTTGCCCTTGGATTTGCTTGTGAAATTCTAGGTTGTGAAGTGGAATGAAATGCGTACCCTTGCTTATTTCATCAACTACAACCAAGATAGCTTGATATTTGTGACTACTTGGTAATCGCTCCACAAAATCCATTGTCAAGTCCTTCCAAATCTGATCCGATATTGGTAATGGTTGTAGAAAACCTATAGGTCATCTTTGATCATACTTTATTGCCTGAAATATGTCATGCTACACTACTATGGTTTTTACTACTCTCTTAAGCCCTTCCTAGTAAAAGAAGTGCTTAACTCTCAACTCCCAATTGCCACTTTTCCTTGCTAATATGAAAATGTGCAAGGATCTCCTCTCTCAAACTCGGTACATTCAACACAAACACAACTTTTGTAGTAGAGTAACCCATCCTTCAATTGATACCTATCGATTCCATCCTATTGGCTATCAAGTTTTCTATACATTTCTTGAGCCCTATCATTTAACTGAATAACCTCCCTTAGCTTGTCCCAAACTGCCCATTCAGCTTCATTAAGTGCCATTAAAACTCGCCTCATCCTCTCCGTATACAATCCACAAAATCGAGTTGCCTTTATTTCTAGACAAAGCATCCATTACCTTATTCTCTTTACCCGATTGGTAAACAATGTCATACTCAAGTGCAAGAATCTTTACCATAAATTTTGTTGCTTCAAAGCCATGATCTTCTGTTCTTACAAATGCCTTAATGCTTATTGATCCGTGATAATGGTAAACTTTCGTCCTAATAGATATGACCTCTATACTTTTACTACTTCTATCACAACCAATATCTCTTATGCATAAGTGTTCTACACTTTCTTTGTAGGACCCAAAGCGTTAGAGATAAAAGCTAAGATATTCTTTCATAAACCAACATTGCCTCAATTCTCTCACCACTTGCATCAATGTATATCTCAAATGGCTTTTAAAATTTTTACAATGCCAATACTAAAGCTTTTGTCATATTCCTATTCAAGTCGTCAAAGGCAACCCTTGCCTCATTAGTCCACTCAGAATTATCCTTCTTATGCATAGCGATTAATGGCCTAGCAATTAGCCCATAGTTCTTGACGAACCGTCGAGAGTAACCCGTCAAACCCTAGAACCCCTTCAAAGTGGAAACATCTTTAGGCAATGGCTAATCCACGATAGCCTTTATCTTCTTAGCATCCATCTTTACTCCTTTACCCGAGATGATATGCTCAAGGTACATTAACTCCTCTTGCACATAGTTGCACTTAGACATTTTAATGAAGAACTAATGTTGCTCAATAATACTATCTCCATATCAAGTTACACTAGATGCTCTTTGGACTGAGAATATATCAAGTTGTCGTTAAAGAAAACCATCATGAACTTCCTCAAATATGGCTAACAAATCAAGTTCATAACAGCTTGAAAAGTTGATGGCATATTACACAACCCAAAAGGCATTACTAAGTACTTGAAGTTGTCTTATGTACATCGTCCTCTTTCATTCGAATTTGATGATACCTAGCCCTCAAATCTAGCTTAATGAAGACACTTGCCCCATCCAACTCATCTAACATCTCGTCAATAGTTAGAATAGAAAACTTGCCTTTCATTGTTGCCTCATTCAATGCCCTATAGTTAGTACAAAACCTTTAAGTCCTATCCTTTTTCCTAACCAATTAGATTGAAAATGAAAATGGACTAGCACTCGGTCTAATCAACCTACTTTTTAGCATATCCTCAACTTGTCATTCAAGTTATCCCTTATGGAAGTAGGCGTACCAATATGTTTGCATATTTATCAGTTTTGACTTATCTTTTAAAGCAATTCGATGATCCCATTTCCTTACTTGTGGTAGACTAGTAGGTACCTCAAGAACCCCTTTTATGAGCTTTTGTAACCTTGCTAACCTTATCTAGTAGATTTTGAATTTTTGCTTCTAGCCTTTCTTCCACCTTATTTCCTACTCTTGCATTTGTATTTGCACTTGCCCTAACCACAACAAAGCATTGGGCACCTTTTTGGCATAATCTCTCTAGCATATTAGCCTCACACAACTTTATCTCTTTGGATGTTAAAACTATCCAAGTTCACTTCCTACCTCTTAATTTAAACTTCATTCTCATAGTTTAGAAATTCAACACTATATTTCCCAGACTCCTTAACCATATGTTCCCAAACACAGTGTCTAACCCAACTAGAGTTAATACATGCAAGTCAGTTATAATCCTAACCCCCTGCTTGTTCATTTTAAAATCCCTTACTAACTCTTCATACTTTAACTTTTCCCCATTAAATGCATTTACTTGAAAAGGCTCTACCGCTACTCCTCTAAATCCTAATTTTCTTACGTTGCTTGCATTAATGAAGTTATGTGAGGAACCAAAATCAACAAGTAAGCATGTCTCATTTTTTTCTACCTAAGTCATAAGCCTCATTGTTGACAATTTGGACGCCCCCAATATAGCTTTAAGAGACAATTCTGTCTCTCATTTTTTACCCTAGGTTCTCCCTTTTCACTCGACTCTACCTTGTCATTATCCTTATTCTCTTCTTCATCGATTGACTCCACTAACAAAAACACATGGTTCACCTTGGATTGATGTTCTTCTCCCTATTTGTCACCATATTTGAAGCATAAACCCTTCTTAATTCTCTCTTGCACCTCATTTGTAGATAGTTTCCTTACCTCTTTTGACTTCTCTCTAGTGCTTCCCTATATTGCTTTCTTACCCTTCTTAGGAGTTTTGGTTTGCAAGGGTTTAGAAAAAATGCTCCATGTATTTTCTTTGGTCATTCTTCTCTCATAGTGGTAACTATCATCTAAGATCTTTACAATTCTCATAGCTTTCGATAATCATCGTAATTGTTTTAATTTAAGCTCCTTGGCTAGTCATGGTTTTAGTTCCTCGACAAACGTTCCCATCAATGTTTTCTCAGACCAATCCCTTATCAAAACTTGTAATCTTGGACCTTCCCCTTTTGCATAAATTTAGCTAGCTACCCATGATGTTTAACATAGGTGATGGCCCCTATTGAGTCAAGAACTCACGCTCAAATGCCATGCACCCAAGTCAACTTCTGTCTTTGTCATATTAAGTCATGATCCATCTTCGCTAGCAACGAGCTTTCCCATCTAAATAGAAGCATATTGTTGACACTCTATCCTCCCTAGTCAACTCATAGACATGGAAGTAGTGGTCTACCTTCTCTAACCATTCGTATGGATTTCCTTCATCAAAAGGAGGAAATTTTACTTTAGACTTCCTTGGTCCATGGTCGTAATATACATTTCCTCTTCTATCATTAAACTTCCTACCTTTATATAGGTCCCTTCTATGAGTATATGCTCTAGACAATTCCCTCTCCAGTAACCATCTCTCATCTTCTTCCTTGTTATCCGCTCTACGACTATCTATTCTAAAACTCCAATCTTCCTGATCGCATTCTTGTCTTTAATTATGAGTTTGCCAATTATTTTCCCTAAACTCAACCATTCTCTTTTCTACTTTTTCTAACCTATCATTTGTAGGCCTTCTAATTTCTTCAACTATTTGATTAGATTGCATCACGTTTATGGCCAACTGCTCTATCGATATAGTTAATTCCTCCATCATATGAGAAAGCCTCATCTTACTTTCTTTCAATGCCTTGAACCTAGCCTTGTTGGTAAGAGGGGTACTCCTCGAAGTTGCAACATTATCTCCTGATTCCATCACGTGAACAATAACCATGAATAATATTGAGAATAGTACCATCAGTGAACAGTAAATTCACCCAAAACTTTTTTCAAATTTCACCAAACAAGTCTTTGATCACAAACTCTCAATCACAAAAAAATAATCTCTCAATGAAAACAATAAATTGTTAAGGACCTCGTTAGAAATCTAACAACTAGCCTAAATAACAATCTTATAATTTTTCTCAATCTAAGGGATTAGCCCAAGTCAGTAATTAATCTAGAAAATAAAGATATCACACCATAATTGATCCAAATAGCCCATAGAATTTGATTAATTAAACCTCTAAAATAAGTACACATAATCGCCTTCAATTTAGTACAAACAAAACAAAGTAAAAAGTACCTTGCAAGTCGAAATATTCAAAGCCTCTCATAAGCCAGTTCCTTAGGCAATTTGGCAAAAGTTATAATTAGGGGTGGGCACCCGACGGGTCAGGTCGGGTTGGGTTTGGCCCAACCTGATTACTCACTTGAACCCGTCGGGTTGAACATTTTAGACCTGATGTCGGGTTTCATTTTTTATGAACCTGTCGGGTCGGTAGTCGGGTCTTACAATTTTATTATACATTGTTTGCAATCCATCAACAAAACAGCTTGTTGCCCAGTGGCAAAGTTGCAGGAGGTGTAAGCGTGAGATGATGGGTTCGAATCCCCTCGCCACTGCAGCGTTTTTTAGAATTTTTTTTTTCTTATACCATAAATAAATTATTTACATTGCATGCACAAATGAATGTTTTGCCTGATGGAAATAATGTTTACAATTTTTTTTTGGTAGAGGTTCGAATCCTATGTAATACTTTTAGAATTTATCAAATATTTATATTATAAAATAAATAAAATAGTTTACATAATATATATTAAATAACATAAATTTTTCAAATATTTATATTATACAATAAATAAAATAGTTTATATAATATACATAAAATAACATCAATTTGTAAAATATATATTGTATAACAAATAAAATAGTTTATAAAATATGCATAAAATAATATGAATTTGTCAAATATGTAGATTATACAATAAATAAAATAATTTACATAGTATGCACAATATGATATGAAATTTTCAAATATAAAATATTATACAATAAATAAAATAATTTGTATAGTATACACAAAATAACATAAATTTGTCAAATATATAGATTATATAACAAATAAAATAGTTTATATAATATGCACAAGATGACACAAATTTGTCAAATATATAGATTATACAACAAATAAAAAGTTTACATAATGTGCACAAGATGACATGAATTTGTCATATATATAGATTATACAACAAATAAAATAGTTGATATAATATGTACAATATAACATGAATTTATCAAATCTATAAATTATACAACAGATAAAAAAGTTTACATAATGTACACAAGATTACATGAATTTATCAAATATATAAATTATACAATAAATAAAATTGTTAATATAATATGGAATTTGTCTAATATAAAATATTATACAATAAATAAATTTGTTTAAATTATTTGCATATAATAACTTGTAGCCTAGTGGAAATCTTGCAGAAGGGCTATATGGAAGTACTGGGTTAGAATCCTATCACCCTTGTAATTGTAAAATTATTTTCGGGTTAAGTTGGATTTTGGGTTTGAGAGTTTAACCCGAGTATCGACCTGAACCGGACGGGTTGGTATTTGCTAACCCGACCAAAACCCGACGGGTCGGTTCAGGTTGGGCAAATTGTCCTACCCTAGTTATAATAATAAAGTTGTTTTTTACTAGCCTTTATATAGGTTCCACATTATCCCAATAATCCTAATTCTATTATACTACATCTCAAGTTGTTTTATTAGGAATAAAATAAAACTCCTAAATAGAAACAAACTAAAAATTCGTAACATCTCAAGATTACGCAGTGGTATCACAACAGTTGCATCTCCAGTGCCACAACAATAACTCTATGCCTCACTAGTGTTATGGCCCTATCCATTCCAACGCTAAGACAATGAGTCTCTGCCTCAGATCATCGTCTCATGCCGTAACATGGTATTGCGACCCCTACCTTTTAGTGCTGCAGTGCTGATCCTCTATCACTTTAGCACGGCGATGACATCTCTTGGCACGACGGCATTGACTCTTTACTTTGCTTCTCCAACTATTTTCTTCTATCCCTTTTTTCTTACAATGTTTTGGACCTTTGAACATGGTTTTCATCACATTTTTATTTCTTCGTCCTTCAATTTCATTTATTAGTTCTCTATTAAGAAGTAAGGTTCATTTTGTCCCACTAACTAGGTTTCATTTTTATTTTTTCTTTTTTAACAAATTTCTCTTGTCTCATCAGGGTTCGTCGAGCAAAAAACAACAATAAAAACCACCCAGGATTCCACTTTAAACAAATACAGAAAATAAAACTTAACACAAAATGACAACACGAATGACAATTAAACACTTCTAAACAACCTAAAATTTCCCAAGCAAATCCAAGGGCAAAAATTCAAGAATTTCTTATCACCAAACCAAACCTACTTAATTTATCAAAATTCAAGTCAAAGACATATTAGATTCATATGCTACAAGACTTTCTTTGAAGCTCTGGGAACTAATATTTCGACATTACAAGGAATCCAACATTTATAAAACTTAGTTGGCATCTAGGTTGTTTGCTTTACAAGTCAATTTTTTACAAACTATTTGAAAGAAGAAGAACCTAGCAAAAGGGTATGGCTACTTTGTTCTTGTTTCTTGAAAGTTGATAAGCACTTAAAAGTGTACATTTATTATGAGTTTAAATATCATTTTTACACTTTAAGTGCTATTAATTT
>JANKKB010028902.1:0-17822 GCA_026225775.1 Bursera palmeri | reverse complement strand
ACTACGGTTACTAATTGATCTCAGTAGGTCATTAAAAGTATTTTGATCTTCTAACATGTAGTTAGTTACTAATAACAATTATATTTTATCACCAAAAGAATCTTCTTTTTGGAATGAAAGAAATGCTTACAAATTGAAAATATTTGGTCATTAAAGACACCTCATCTTTTAAGAAAAATTAATCACTAAATTAGATCATTTCATCACTGAAAATATTATGTTTCTTTTTAATTTTTTAATGAGAGTAGAGGTTATTAATTGACTATATTTTGTTAATATAAAGCATTTCCTTTACTAATGTAAGTTAATTACTAAAAAAATCATTTTTGGTTCTAATCTCTTCGTTAATTACTAATTATCTACATTTAGTTATGTGAATTTTCTCACGGATTGAATATGTAATTTATTGCAAAAAACTTTATTTAATCAGTAACTTTATTTAATTATAATTAGATAAATTAAGAGAAAAAATATATAATTTAAAGAAAAGAAGCAAGTGCATATATAATGTGTTATAATTACAGTCCATTAATTAACATAAGCAGTATTAGACAATCTCAATCTCTTGATTTAAATAAGAGATTTATAACAAATTGTAGAGAAAAAAAAAAGTAGTTCTTAAATATGAAGACATCCCAAAATGAAAATTTAAAAAGTAAACAGTAGATATATAGAGCTTAATTGTCTTCTAGTTTTGTAAGCCTACTAATGCCCAAAAGAGATGAATTGGTCCAATTCATGATGATTCACATCTTGACGATAATTGTATTTGACTTTACTATGAAAAAATCCAGTAAGATAAAAACCTTAGAAAAGAAATATAATTATGTAATATACTAAAAACAATAGTGTTAAACTACAACTACCTTGTTAAAAACCTTGCCAGAAAAATCCAGTAGAACAAAACCTGATCAAAAGGAAAAAAATATACAGTGCACATATATATGTCCAAAATACCCCCCTGAAAAGTGTTCCCCCGATCATAGTAAAGATCATTATCAATTTGGTTGCTTGGAAAGCTGCCGCATTCCAATGTGATAGACCAACTTCTCAAAGGTTAATGTTGTGAAGTTTTGGTAAATAAATCTGCAAGATTGTCATTGGAATGTATCTGTTTGACATCAATTTGTCAGCTTTCCTAATGTTCATGCGTATAGAAGAACTTTGGCGAGATATGCTTAGTTCTTTCTCATTTTATATATCCTCCTTGAATTTGAGTAATATATGCTGCAATCTCATTATATATAATTTTTAGATGATCAACAGTAGGAGATAACTTGCATGAATTCTAAATATGTTGAATTTTAGATCGTAACCATAAACATTCTTGGCTGGTTTCATGAAATACAAAAATTTCAGAATGATTAGATGATGTAGCAACCAGAGTCTGTTTTATGGATTGCCATAAAATTGTTGTCCCATTATAAGTAAAAACATATCATGTTTGTGATTGAGTTTTATGGGGATCAGATAAATATCCAGCATCAACATAATCAACTGATCTAGGATTCTGAGAAAACTTATTTGAATAAAATAATCATAATTCTGAAGTTCCCTGAAGATAACAAAAAATGTGTTTAATCCTATTCCAATGCCTTCTAATAAGTACAGAACTAAGCCTTGCTAATAAATTGATAGCAAATGCTATATCAAGTCTAGTACATGTGCTAAATACAATATTGCATTTATAGAATTAAGATATAGTACTTCAGGACCAAAGATTCGTTCATCATCTTCTTTAAGATAAAATTGATCCTTCTCCAGATAAAGGGGTCTAACAACCATCAGGGTGTTGGATTCCTACACAAGGATCATGCAATTAGTGCTAAATAATCAAGTTTGATGGTGGAAATACTCACATAACTCCAAGCTATGTGATTCCAAAATTTTCACCACAAATCCACCAAAAATCCAAGCTTTTGGCCAACCTCCCTTTGTTAGATGAATCTTCTAATGGTTAAGTACCCTAACCCCTTTGAATTGATGTTGTTCTTGCTAGAGACTTAGTGAAAATTTTGAAGCAAAATTTGCCCAAGGGAGAGAGCATGCATTCGGCAAAGGCATGAGTGGATGGAGAGAGCATGTGTTTCATGTATATAAATCACACATTTCCTACTTTGGTGTGAGTGTATAACACTTAATGAATTCCAAAATTCATTTAATTAACTTGAATTAATTAGAACCAAGTAAATGAATTAATTCCAATCAAGTATTATCAACCAATGTAAATGACTAATAGACTTTGATATATGTAGTTATATGACTTAAAATAATGATAATTTCTAACTTATAAAGTTTTAAATTGGTGTTATCTTAGAGCAATACAGAATACTATTAAATTTTTTCTGAAAAAAAAAAGAAAGAAACTTAATTGTACTATGTTATTATAAGTTATTTAGATTTATATAAAGAAAATAAAATTGTGGCTGTAAAAAAAAATCTATTTATTAGTAACTACTATTCGTAATTAGAGATCATAATTACATAATTCTATAATATTTAAGTTTTAGTGAGGACAAAAAGATTCTGAACAAGAATTTTATTGTTTTGTAACAAATTATTGTGATTAATTAATTACTAATATTTATTAAGTTGCTAATACCTAAAATATCTTGTCACTAATTGGAATTAGTGACAAACATTTAGTAACAAATGAACTTTGGTGATTAATACTTACCACCTTGATTATATTTGGTTTTCTTTTTAGGTGGATTTATTATTACCGTGAAGGTGGCAATTATGATGGTTGGGGATGGAGGTGGAGGAGGATGATACTGATGATGGTTGGGGATAGAGGAATGTAACTCTTTTTTCCAGTTTTTTTGGTAAGACGACATCTCTTTTAGCAATGAATGTTACTTTTTAAACAAGACAAATAAGGTTATAATTGGCTTTTCATGAAACTGTCTATGGATTTTAACGGAGTCGTGAAAGTGGGGGTCTGGATATTACTATCAGAGCAAAAGTGGGGCTCGGGGGTTCGAGGATTAGACCAAATCATGGGGTTGTCTATGTATTTGCTCCCCTCAGAAAGTATCGCACTAACTTTTAAGCAGGCCTCATGTGGTAGTGTCTAGCCGGTTCCTCGTACCCTTTCATTTTGGAACTTGTTAGAATAAAGCTTAAATGTATAACGAAAACAAAATCTTAGGCATAAATTTGTCACTTTGAGATATTTGTGAATGGCTATTACCTCCCTACCATGACAAGAAAACCAGGATAGGTAAGTTGGTTTATATGTTGACCTTTAGGAGAAGGACACCTTTAATCAGCCCAACCAGTGAGCTAGTCGGAGGGTGGATCCTTACCTTAGGGATACCTATCTAAGTCTTTTTTTCTTTAAATATGGGTGTCTGGGTATGTTTACACGCATATCAACTAATCCCATAGGACCTATCTCATATCCCTCAAAAGTTTTCCAACACAACCCAGTTAGTTATTGGTTTTTTCACGGGATATTTACTCTTAACCCCCCATTAAATTTTGTTGTAAAGCCCAGCATCCCACTAAATTGAAACCTATAATGTTTTTGTTTCGATTTTGTAATGTATTAATATATAGCCTTTTTAAATGCCTTTTTGTTATAAGGGTATTGTTATCTTTTTGGAATTTAAAGAAAACAACCATTAAATTTTGTTATGATTTTAGAGGATCTGTGTTAGTTTCAATTCTTTGGGATGCTGAGCTTTACAAAAAAATTAAATGGGAGTTTGAGAGTAAATACCTCGTTTTTCCACTAGAGGGATATATACCAAGAGGATTCGAACCTTAAACTTGGGAGAGAGCATACCTCCAAATTCAAAGCCTTTACTATACATATCTAAGTCATTCACTTATACTTCAATCTTGCTTTTAATTCCCTAAAATACTAAAATCCAAATTATCCCCCTAAATGAGCTTTGACCCAAATATTATAGGATTTGAATGGTCCTTACTCTTTTAAATTGTGGTAACCAATCTATATTCCACAAATGAGCACCATGAAACGCTTGTGTCTACTTAGCTTAGCATGTCGTATCTTAAGCATTTTGTCTAATGCTCTTTGTAGGATAGTATACGTTGTTTAGGCCTACACCAATACTACTTGGCCAAGCCCAACCCATTTAGTGGCATAAGGTTTTATGTTACATATTGTGCATTAGAAAGAGTGTTGCATGTTTTATATTAAGATGAAGAGTGATGTTATTTGCTCACCACTATTGAACTAAAGAACCTCCATTGTTAATATATATTTTTTCAATTATAAATTTATTTAATTGAAATTACTTAAAAACCAATATGTATATGGAAAGTAATTAACCATATATTTTTATCTTTCTTTTATATATAAATCTTTTTCCACTCACATACTTTATACCTCAAATAACCTATTTTTAATTTGGAAAAACTAAGAAATACTTTGATTTCTTAAGTTTAAATTTATCTATTATTGTATCTCTATATGTGGATGTGTTGTATTATTTGTCTTAAATAAATGAACAAACTTATTTTCACTCTTAATTTGCAAGTCCTTATAAAATTAAACTATGGAACTTCTTTAGACTTGATTTGGATGAATATGAAATTAGAACACATCTAAAACATTATAATTTTTTTAATGAATTTTAATTACTCTTAGATTGAAAAATATAAACTCTAATTTTTCAAATCTAACTTAAAATCAATTAATTCTGAAAAAGAGAGATTGCAAACTCATTAAAAAAATATCTATATTTTATACTTACTAAAAATCTCTCTCTATATATATATACTCTCTCATTTCTATTTAGTAAAAGTAAAGAGTAAATGTATCAATGGGGTATTAATAGAAAGAATAATTTAGGAAGAATAATTAATAAGTTAATGATAATATTGGAATTAGATGGGATGTTATTAAGAATAGTTTTTATTTTTTTAAATCTTAAATTGGTATTATTAGAAGTGGGGTATCTTTAGCTCAATAATAGGGCAAATGAAAATATATACATATATATTTTTTTTTTAAAGTAACCACTCAGTCAAATAGATTGTGACATCTAATCTTGTATAGAGTGATTGTAAGTTTAGAATTATTTAACAACTTATTTTTTTTTTTTTTTTTGAATTGTTTAATACGAAGGTTTTGTTTTAGATTTTGAAATGATACAGGAAGCATAAAGACAAATTATTATTATTGTTGTTGATTGATGGCAAGTGATGAGGATAAGGGTTTAATGAAACATGACGGGGTAAATACATAGACATCGCTATAGTATAACCTAAGTAAAAATTCATCTCTATTATTCATAAAGTAATATAAAGACTCCTATTTTGATATTTTAAGTAACATACAAACCCCTATTTTTTCAATTTAAAATCCCATGTTTACCAATTATGGGGGTGTCTATGTTGCTTTATGAATAACATGAATGAATTTATTACTTAGGTCATATCATAGGGGGTGTCTATGTATTTACCCCGAAACATGACACTTTAAGATTAAGCAAAGTTAATACGCAATATTAGAATTAAGACACCAAAATGTCAATGATAACGACATTCATAGATAGCGTATTTCAAGTGTTGGTGGCTTTGCTATAATTAAAAATTTAATCGAATAAAGTAGTTTTCTTTCTTGATTCATGTGGTAGATGCTGAAGAACAAGTCATAGATATAACAATGACTTGAATTGTTCTGGTAAAAAAACATTCAATTCTTTCTTTCGTCAAGTCTAAACCCAAATGGACCGTATTGGGAAGTTAATTCTTAATTAATTAATGAAGTTCATTTTGAATATCAAACCATACTTAATTTCTTAAATATAAAAATAAGACTCGACAACCCAACATATTATTTGATAAATACTTAGTATTGTTCGATATTTAATTATCTAGTAAACCGATGCATCAACTTGACATGTTAATCAATAGAAATATATTAACAATTTAAAGAGTCCAAATTTGATGAATGATATTGAATAACATGCCTTGGCGACAAGAAGATGTGACATGTGCAGCATCGTGTATCATTTACATCAATTTTCATTTAGATCCAAGCTAGGTAGGCTCTTGAAGTTGGGATATGACTTGTCTTTATTATTTTAAACTAATTTCTTATATCTTTTAATTAATCGTTTATAGAGGTGACCCATCCCATCTTTTCTCAAATTTCGCACGTCAAATAATTAATGGGGCAAAAGTTACACCAAACTAAATCAAATCAAATCAAATCAAGTGGGGAATCTTGATCAATTTGTTTCCACGTACCCTTTGAAACTTCAAATAATATTTATAGAACAAGAGGTGTATTATTCAAACACATGTTACTTTTCTTAAAGTGATTGTCAATTTTCTAGTTTCTTTTAGAATTCATAAATTTATTTTTTTCTTATTTACGAAAGCTATCACAGAGAAGACTTCTAAAAAGAGATAGTATTGTTTTCTAAGATTTATAATTATCTTACTTCTGTTGAAACAAAAACTCAAACTTGTAACATTTCTAGTTGATTAAATGTTTAGTTTATTTTTTCTTTCTATGCATGCATAGTTGTGTGAACAGAAGAACATAAATATAAGATTTATTATGATTAACGTGACAATTACTCGCATTTATCAAGTTTAATAAATAATAAAATTGATTAATTATTATTAATTAGTCCATAATTTTATTTTTTTTTTTAGGAAAAAGAGTTACAAAGTGCAACTATTCTGTTTATGTTAATCTTATATATGCATATGAGGTCCTCTTATATAAATTCTAATTTCTAATGTTTAATTTTGCTTGTTAATGTTATATGGTTAAGAATCTTATTAAATCTCTATTTGAAAAATTTGAAACAAATTAGACATTTAATAAATATAGAAAAAAATTGTAGCAATTGATCAAAGCGAAGGGTAGCGTTTGAACTTTGACATATATACGAAAAATTTAGATGTCATGACCATTCAACGGTGTCTATCAAGTATTGGGATGTTATCTCACAGTTTCCAATAAGTATTATCAAGCACATAATAGGTCATGATCATTAAATTTTTCATAAATGGATTAATGGATAGTAAAAGTTGAATGATATTTATAGATAATAAAAAGTTGAATGATTTCTTTTCTTTCTTTTTTTTTTTTTTTTTGGTTGCTTGTAAGGGATTCCAAAATACACTATACTTTGCTTGGTTGAAGAGAACAAGAAAGCAAATATGAAGCTTTAGAACAAGAAGGTAATTTCTTGGTACTTGAAAAGTATTTCAAATGTTTTTAATTAATTAATTCTTTTTAAATAATGTTAGACTATGACTATGACCTTTAGATTCCAAGAAGAAGAAAAATAAAATAATAAAAGTAGAAAATTAAAAAAAAAAAAAAAAAGCCATCATCTTAAAGATGACCTATTTAGTTATTTTAAATAAGGTAGGGTTTAGGGTATGACTAAATGGCTATATAATACATAGATTACTTAACTTAATGGAACTCAACCTACCTAGCTTAGCGGTTAGGTTTCAATTAATAAATTTAATTAATGATGATGATAAAGTCAACTTATGTATGGGTTAATTAATTATTAAATGATAGTTTTTAACAAATGTTCTTATAGCACATACTAACACAGAAATTTATGCAAATTTATTACAAAAATAATTGAAAAACTTATTAAAAAAAGGTAATAAAATTATTAATTCAACTCATTTAATAAATAATTTAACATAATAATATTTAGTAATACTATATCTACAACTTATTTATACAACCAACTTCGAGTTGGTAAAATTATACTTGAAGAACTGTAACACTATATCTACCACCAATAAATATAACCTAACTCATGCAATCTAAGATGATTTAAATTCACTGGTGGGTAAAAGTGAAAAATAAAATAAAGATATTTTCTTTTTTTAATAAATGAAGTAGTTACGACTCATCCAATAACTTTTATCACGTTAGGTTGTATGAGGAGTTGTATCGTAGAAGTTAGTTGTAAATGTTGAATTATTCAAAAATAGATGAAGGGAAGGAAACTCGGAATAAATTGATTCATCTTATTCAATATTATCAAATTTTAAATGGGTATTTCTATTTTATGTATTAGATTTCATTAGAATATATTCTTCTTTTAGTGATATATGAAATATTTAGGATAAAATTGTAATGAACAAAAGTCATGGAGACTGTAAAGATGTATTTAAAATATAACCAAATTGTAAGGGAAGGTAAGGTTAGGATATTATTCTCCTTGAGATATTATTCTTCTTCTCCTTTCAATTCAACCCGTTTAAGCACGTTTGATATAGGAAAAATTATAATAACCCCCCAATTAAATTTTAAGAAAATACTTAACTCCACATTTTTACTAAACTAACGCTTATCCTCCAAAAACTCATAAAAATCTAATACAGTGTTAAATTTTTGGGGGATAAATGTTAGTTTAGTAAAAATATGGGATTAAATATTTTCTTAAAATCTAATTAGAGGGTTAGAGTAAATTCCCCATTTGATATAACATCTTAGCATCATTTTAACGTCAATTTTTTTAAAAATTAACATATTTATATTCATTAAGCGCAGAAAAAGTATTAAAAAATGAAGCATTCGATATTCACTTCTATTTGATGATAAATGAAGCATTTAAAAAAAAAATTATTAATATCATATCAATCATGTTAAAATATTTTCTCAATTTTTTTTTGTTTTGATATTTTTATTATTTAAAATTTCAGTATTCAATAGAGGATTTTGTTATGATTATAGGGCCATGTGTTTTTACACCAAAACAAAGCCAACACACAATGAAGGGATACAACAAGAAATAAAGGAATGGTCCAAGCATCACATGAAGCTCAAGCCATGTGAAGCTCACAAATACAATTTGTCCAATTCTAAGATAGATGCTGATGCCTTGCCTTGCCTTGCCTCATTAGAGATAGGGGCCACCACCCTCATGGTCATGGTTCGGTGGGTAGATTTTTAATGGAAAATTACTCACGAAGGAAGGAAACATTATCCAGGGTTGAACAAACAGACGCAAACAAAGGTAACGTAATTACCTCGGCACTTGAGGGGTATTTTCGTAAGAACAAAAGAATGAAACGCAGAGAAATATCTCCGTAGCTTTCATCATAATCTCACCGGTACCACCCACGTCACAATAAACCAATTCATACTTCACCTCACTCGCCGCACACTCACGAATTCAAACAACTTACACATGATGTGACTGATTTTGCTGTCTTGTCACCCCCTCGACGTGTCAGTTTCTGATTGATTCGTCATTTATTCTCGTTTACTGGAAGAGCCGGTTTGAGGCGGTTTGTCTCTTAGACACTTATCCGGAAAGTGGACGGTTGAAAAACCTGTTGCATGGGCGCCTATTCTGCCGGCACCGCCACGTGTATTGCGCTCTTCCACGACGTGGCCCAGTGCATGCAAAGAGCAGCTGCAGCAGACGCTGATCTGGACTATTGGAATTCGTGAAAGCCGACTTTTCTCTGTCGGCGCCGCTTGATTAGCGGCTTGATTAAGTAGGTCGGCTTCAGATTCGGCTAACGATATCAGGAGAGATTTTCATTTCAATTTGGTATTAAAAAATAATTAAGCTAATTACAAAAAGTAGAACAATATTAACTTTAAAAATATTTTACAAAAGCTGCTCGTAAATATACTCATTATTAAAATTATAAAATAATTATTATTTTATTTAAAACATATAATAATTAAGTAATTGTAAATTAACAAATCGATGTTTATAATATAAAACATACAATTAAAATATAAAATTTGATAAAAATTGACTATTAAAAAATTATTTTATTAATAAATCAGGTAAATTATGGATATTTTCTTTTAAATATTTTAGTAAATTTTCTATCTAATATAACGCTAAAATATCGGATTTATATCTGTTATGTAGATTTATTTTCGAAATTTGATAAAATTGAGTCTTGACTTAAATATTATAGAAATTAGTTTCGAGCACAACAAAAGAAATTATGTTCTACGAAGAAAAAAAAATTTTAATTAAGTAAAATCTTGTTTTTTAATCCAAAAACATGCTTAGAATTTAGTACAGTACAGATTTGATGGTACCAATACTTGTACATGTACTGTAGGATACAGAAGCGAGGTTGGTGGGGCGGTGGCCACTAATTTAGCTAGTTATTTTAAATGGTCCTGATTTGTTTTCGTGCACGGGGGACCTGGTTAAAACAAATCTAAGTGGGACCGACCATAAGAGATGACTGAATGGACGGCTAGAAAAAATAGGGCGACATGTTGGCCTGTTGGCTTTTTTTGTTGGTAAACGGTGTATAATTTTTACTTTTTCTCCTTGATTTTTAAAACAAACTAGAATTTTCTAGAATATCCTGTGACTTGACTTTCAGTTTTGGAAATTCAAAAATTTATATAAATAGAAAACAATTTTTAACCACGAATATATAGGAAACTAATTAAATATTATTAAGTTAATTTTTTAAATTTAATCTAATAAGCTAATTTTTTTAAATTTAATGAAATTCTATAAATATCAAATATTTAATAAAAATATTTTTTAATATAAATTAATTATTAGAATGAATAAAATATATAGTTTTAAGATTTTAATATATATGTCTACGATGAATATTAGGACGGACCCTTTCAAAATTATGAAAATTAGTTGAGTTATAGATTTAGTTGGAAAGAATGGAATTACAGTTAAGACCTTGTACCAAACGGAAAGTGTCAAATCAAATCTAAGAAAAAGAGGAAATGACAGCAGCAAAGCGAAAGGGATCTTCTTCAGTGAGCCAAATGCAAAACAAACGAAGCCGACCACATGGTTCCCCTCCTAACTCGGTGGGCCCATAACGGATTTGAAAGTCACAACTTAAATATAGTTAATTGACAGAAATGCAAGAGAATAAGGAAAAATAATTAATAGGGTAGAAGAAGAATAGAATAGACGAACAAGGAAAAGAAAAGCCATGAAAGGTCCGTGAATGAATGTGGCCTTTAAATTTAAGGCTCCTCCACCTCCGCTCCACACGCGCCTGTCTTTGTACTGAACTAACTCCATCTGATTTTTTTTTTTTTTTTTTTTTAATTTGAAAAATTAGAAATCTTCATCTCCTTCAACTTTCTCCATTATATATACCATCTNGGCTCCTCCACCTCCGCTCCACACGCGCCTGTCTTTGTACTGAACTAACTCCATCTGATTTTTTTTTTTTTTTTTTTTTTAATTTGAAAAATTAGAAATCTTCATCTCCTTCAACTTTCTCCATTATATATACCATCTTCGTTTCTATTTCCCTCCCATCCCACATCCCATATTTTCTCTCTCTATATTTCGAGCTTTCTCTCTCTACAAGCATACGAAATAATCCCCAATCTCTAGTTCTTCAAATCTCTTGCAAATCTCTTGATTAGTCGCGATTTCATTTTGTCATAAAAATAATGGACGACCACAAAGAGAAGAACGTCGAGAACAGGAGGAAGCGAGGCCGAGACGACTCCGCCGACGACTCAACTGAGTCGAAACTCGCCCGGGTCAACTCGGACGATAACTCAGAGGCTGAGTTAAACCTCGACCTTTCCAACTCCTCCTCCTATGACTCGGCGAAGCGGATCCAGGACGATTTGCTCAGCATCCTCGACGATTCTGACGCCGACCCGGTTATCCAGGGACTTGATTCCGTGATTAAGAGTTTCGAAGAGGAGATTCTCTTTCCAGGCGAGATGTCCCCGACAAGGATATCGGAATCCGGCGAGACGAGGCCGGAACTCGGGTACCTTCTAGAAGCTTCCGACGACGAGCTGGGCTTGCCGCCAAGTATTTCGTCGGGAGATGAGAACAACAAGGTAGAAGAGGCCTTCGAGTTGAAGACGACTGGATCTGGCTTGGCCGTGGCATTGGACGATATCGGTGTAGGTTTTGACGACGGAATTCTTAGTTTCGAGCCTTACAGGTTTGGAAACGGCGGTGACTTGGATAACAACTTAAACAACGACGTATCTAGTGACTTTATCACTTTAGGTGGCGGTTTGTTTGATAGTTACGAAGCCGCCGATATATCGGACTTTACGTGGCGGCCTGGGTCGCTTTCCGCTTTGTAGGAAAAAGAAGTGTTTCGGGATGCCGAATTTTTTAGGTATGCCAATGTTGATAATACGACGTCGTAGGAGAAGGGGATGTAGATGTTAATGAACAAGATCGAATAATCAGTTCGGTCCAAGCAGTGGAAAAATTTAGCAATATTTAAATATTTAAATATTTAAATTTGTTTGAAAATGAAAAGTTAGATGTTCTCTGGCCCTGGTCCAGCTCAACGTGGATTTACATAAAATATTATAAAATATGTGGACTAAAATGTAATTTGGGTAGTGATTTTGTTTTCAAAAGCCTTGTCTGGGGAATCGTTAGATGAAATTAAAACTTAAAATGTTAGATACATGATTTATTTTATTTTTTTACGATCTGGTATGAACTTAATGTAGAATGTTATATTATATTAATTTAAATTAAATTATATTCGGTCTATTTTAGTTTTCACTTATTTTTTATAGATAATTGACAAAAGTAATTTTTTATTTAAAATAAAGTGTAATTTGACAAACCTTTCTAACTTTTAATGAGACCTTCTGTTTTAAGTATTAGAAAAAATTACACTGAATCGAAGTAATGTAGTTCTTTTACGTTTTGACCTACCTTTCTAACTTCTAATGAGACCTTCTGTTTTAAATGCTCGCTGTTGGATCCGTTTAACAGTTCTGATAGTATCTAATAATTTGCATCCAATATTATTAAATAGTTAATAGTTTGTATCCATTATTATTAAATTGGACAATTTTGAATAGTATATTTATGTTTTAATTTAATTTCGAGTAGAAAGTAAGTTTATCATTTTCATCAATAAGACAATAAGACCTCTAAGGTTTGTTTTTTTTAATCAATTGTTAATTTTAATATTTAAAAAGTACATATTTACCCCTGTTAAAATTTTTTCCTTAATTTTAACATAAAGAAAGAATAAATAAAAAATTAATAAATTATACTCCCATAATAAAAAAATTTCTACTTATTTTAATTAAAATAAGAAATTTTTTTCTTAATTTTAAAAAATTTTTAAGTAAAAATTTCTTTAATTTTAACAAAAAAAAGAATAAATAAAAAATAAAAAATTATACTCCCATAATAAAAAAATTTCTAATTACTAATAAAATCAATAAGGAAATAATTTTAACAAAAAAAAGAATAAATAAAAAATAAAAAATTATACTCCCATAATAAAAAAATTTCTAATTACTAATAAAATCAATAAGGAAATATGTAGGAGCAATATATATTAAAATTTCTACTTTAAAATTTTTTAAAATTAAGGAAAAAATTTTTAGTAAGGGCAAATCTGTATTTTAAGGGTTAAAATTAGTACTTGATTAAAAAAAGCAAACCTCAGGGGTCTTGTTGATGAAATGATAAATTTGCTTTCTACTTGAGATTATGTCAAAACGCAAAGGTGCTATTTGAAATTATCCCATTATTAAATAGTATTCAAATAGAATGTGTTAAGTGTCGTATTGTTTTGGATAACAGGTTTTGAGTGTTCCGATGAATTATTGGGGGATAAATATTTGACACCCCTAATATTTAGATAAAGTACAAATTTCCTCTAAATTTTGATAATGTAACTAAGATATCTATAAAATTTGACTAAAATAATACACTCTTAGATTCTTTTTTAAGATTTTTTTAGGGGATAATATCAAATAGTATTCTTGTGTTTTAGCTTAATTTTATATTGATACTTTAATCAACTAGACTCTTGAAGTTTACTAAAAATAATCAATTAATATTTTCGGTTAAGTAATGGAGTAACGAATAAGGTATATTGGTAAATAAACTAGGGTAATTTTTTAGGACAAATAAAAGGTTAATTACGTAAAGAAGACAATATCAAACATCACCCTCATATTTTGATACTTTAATTAACTAGACCCTTGAGGTTTATCCAAAATCATCAATAAACATTTTTCATTAACTGATAGAGTAACATAAGTAAAAAAAAAAAAAAAAACTGTTATATCTCTTATTAAGTCTAACTCAAATATAACATTTTAAATACTCTATAAAAATATAAAAATACCCTTGAAATATAATAAACATAAAAAAGTCTTAAGGTACACATATAAACTTAAAAATTTTGATTTTGGCCTTTATTAAAATTTCAAATTTGAAAGAGAAAAGTAAAATCATAGACAATATTTGTATTATAAAAAAAATCAAAATTTGAAATTTTATGACTATAAAAATTTTATAAAAATAAAAATTTCAATAAGCCTATTGTTTGTTGAATATCAAATATGATTTTTATTTTTATAATGCAAATGTTGTATATAACTTTAGTTTTTTTTTTTTTCAAATTTGAAAATTTAATCAAGACCAAAATTGAAATTTTTAAGTTTATATGTGTATCTCAATATCTTTTTATATTTATTATGTTTCAAAGATATTTTCATATTTTTATAGAGTGTTTAAAATGTTGTATTTGAGTTAAACTTAATCAGGGGTATAATAGTCTTTTTTTCACTTCCGTTACTTTATCAATTAATGAAAAATATTTATTGATGATTTTGGATAAATTTTAAGGGTCTAGTTGATTAAAGTGTCAAAATATGAGGGTGATATTTGATATTATTCCTTAGGAAAGGTAAGAAAATAGGCGCATAATAATCTTTTTTTTTTCTTAAATTACTGTGTCAATTAACGGAAGCTAACAAAAAAGACTTATTGATAATTTTGAGTAAACCTCAGGGGTCTAGTTGATTAAAGTGTCAAACATGTTTTCTGCCTGAAATTAAGTCAAAACACAAGGTTAGCGTTTGATATTGTCCAATTTTTTTTACCTTTATTTGTCCTATTCAAAAGTTAACAAAATAAAAAAGGTCTCAGACAAGTTTTATTAATGACACAAAATCCCAACATATTTCATCAATCATCACAAAACTCTTATTACAAAAATTTAATATATATACATATATTATAGTTTTATATTTTTTAAATAATTTAAAAATAATAAATTTATGTTAACATTTTAAAATATTAAACGAATATTATATATATAATATTAATATAATAAATCTCAAAAAATAAGATACATATTTTTTTTTAGAAAATATTATTTTTGTGAAAAATTAGCTCAACGAAGATAATTGTTAACTTGAGAGAATTTGAAATCTTCTAAACTAACTACTCCAATCATATTTGTCTAATACTTTTTTATAAATATAATTTTAAAAAAATTTCTTATAGACATTTCTTAATTTTTTTTTTAAAAAGTAATGGTTCTCTAAGATTTTATCATATAATATTAAAATGTATCTATTTAATATTTTAAAATATTATACTTTTTAAATTTCTTAGAAAAAATATAAAAGTATAATATATATTTTATGTTATTTCAACAATATAAAAAATAAAAATATAATGTTAATAATATTAAAAATATATAATATAATGTTAAAAATATATAATTTTATAAATGTTTATTAGAATGTAGGAAACAAATATGATTGGAAAAACTACTTTAGAAGTTCTCAAGTTTTTCTATATTAACAATTCTCTTCGTTTAGGTGATTTTTTACAAAAAAAAAATTGTTCTAAAAAAAACGACAAAACCATGTCACTAATATTAAAATATATATATAATATATTCATTCAATATTTTAAAATGTTAACATAAATTATTACTTTTAAATTGTTTAAAAAAAATAATACTAATATATATATATATATTTATTTATTTATTTATTTTGTACAAGGGGTTTTGTGATGATTAATAAAATATGTCGGGATTTTATGTGATTAATTAAACTTGTCTGAGACTTTTTAATTTTGTTAACTTTTGAATAAGACAAATAAGGATAAAAAAATCTTAAAAAAGAATCTGAGATGTCTATGTTACTTTCTCAAAATTTAGTCGGAGTTTGTTACTTTGTCCAAACGTTAGGGGTGTCTATGTATTTACCCTGAATTATTGGTATCAAAATTTTTTAAATATGGATCAATAAAACTAACAATTTACCATAAATCTAATAATTTATCAAAACATTTTAAACGTGGAGCAATGAAAATAATCCAACGTATAAAACAAAAAACTATAAACAAAATACACAGAACAAATTGTACAAAAATTAAAAAGATTGTCAAAATGTAGTAACATCTATAGGAGTTTCAGCCTAAGGGTTTCTTAGTGAAATTCCATATAAGTAGGGAAATAATGTACATTGATGAATTATTTAGGATCAAATTCCTTACATTTAAAAAGGAACCACAAGCTTAGAGCTTAATCACACAATTGGAAAAAGCTTCCTGAATCATAATATAAATACTTTATTTTCCATTCCTCTATCTCCTTTATCCTTTCTACTGTAAGATTCCCACCCTAGGATCATGCAATTAGGTGACAATTAAACAATAATTTGACAAGAATTACTTACAAACTCCTTTGTAAAATGTTGAATCTTTGTGACCAAAATTGCTATCAAATTCCTACACATATGCAACACAACACAATTAGCAATTTATCTTCCAATGGTGTGTACTTCTAACACCTTAGGATTGCACAATATCTTGCTAGAGAAAAGGGCAGAATTAAAAACAAACTCCCTTGGAGAACAAGAGCAACATTCGTCAATGTCAAGGCTAGGAGGAGAGATGATGTGTTTAATGCCTTTTTATGCATGAAACATGCATACACAAGCTTATGTGTGAGTATCTAACACTTTAAGCCTTCTTGCATTCAATACACTAACATTCTACTATAGTGTGAGTGGTTTACATGCAAGGAAGATGAATAATAGCCAAGTATATGATTAACAAATCCCATGATGTCATATGTCTTCAAGATATTTAGCAAAATGTCAACTAGGTCCAACTAGGTTAATTATTCTCTCCTTTGTCCATGGACCTATTGGGCTTGGGTTCAAATGCCACATTTTA
This sequence comes from Bursera palmeri, assembly GCA_026225775.1. Classification (NCBI taxonomy): domain Eukaryota; kingdom Viridiplantae; phylum Streptophyta; class Magnoliopsida; order Sapindales; family Burseraceae; genus Bursera; species Bursera palmeri. The sequence continues at coordinate 897 of JANKKB010028902.1, read as the reverse complement.
AACCTTTGTTAATGGATCCAATCTATGTCAAAACCCAAAACCAATTAATGATCCGACCCACTAAATTGGCCCATGCATCTTTTAAGCCCATATGTGAATAGTATACAGAAAATACTATTCACAACATTCACCCTAGATGAAAGATGCTCTCGTAACTCCTGGTCAATCCATCATTAGTGTATCTTTAAAGTACGACCCATTAGGCCTTCGGATATGTTGGTCGTAAATCGTCACGCACGGACAATTCATAAACCCGAACACCATGTGTTGAGCCCATGATTTACTAGGCATGGTTGGCTTCTAGCAAAGCACTAAGCCTCCCAATTCTCTGAAAGTGAGCGTAAAGCCGCATAACCTTTGTCAGGTGTAATTCCTATATAATTAAATCCTATGTCAAATATCACGTACTGGGTCTAGGGATGAAACATGTCTTCCTGAATAACGTCGAACATTTCAGGTCCTCGTTTGTCGTGCGATTCTCATGTATGAGCCGTGACCGAGAACAATTCTCGTCACGCTCTCGGATGCTGGTCAGCCTATGAGTTATCGCCGTTAGATCTTGTGTGACATCATCTCCATATATCCGGAGTGACATGTCCTATCTTGACATTACACCCACTCCTAAATAGGTCACGGCGCATCCAACGACAAGCGTTTCTCTAACCCAGAAGGAGTTATTCACGCAAATTTCAAAACGAACCACTCTCTAAATGAGATGGCCGTGTAAGTCTCAAGTCTAAGGATTACTTACACCTACCCTGAGTGGACCTCCTATAGACACATAGATAACCAATGGGATGCCGTATCGGGCCGTGTCTAGTGAATATGTTCCCGTGTCTAAACGGTTAACAATGTTCCCTTATACACTTGCATAAGTATCCAATACTTAGATGTGTG
>JANKKB010028901.1:0-17822 GCA_026225775.1 Bursera palmeri | reverse complement strand
TCAACAATCTTTATTGCATTTAATTTAACTACTTAAAGATTTTTTAAGAGTATTAAACAAAATTATGAAATAACATCCGTTTATTTAATTTTTTTATACTAAAACAATGATTTTTTTATTAACAAAAAAAGGTAAAAGTATTAAATATTTAAGTTAAAATATTTGTATAATATATTTATTTTTTTAAAATATATTAAGGGTGTAGTTTAGATGTGAAAACTTTAAATTTAGAGTTAGTCGAGAAAATCTTTGTCCATACTTTTATACCAAGTCCTCCCAAGATTTAAATCCTTTATTTTATTGCTCTCCTCTATTTCTCAATAATTCTTTTTGAATTATTTTATGTGTATTAATTTTTAGTGTGATTATTTTAAGATATGATTATTTTTTATTTATATATTACTATATTACACTAAATATAAGGTAAAAATTTTGAATTGATTCTTTGATTTAAAATATATTTTCTTTCTCGACACCCCGTATGTGAATATCATGATTTCAACCCTTATATACAATAAAATTTTATATGATAGTTTTAATATATTTCGAAAATATAGGGTAACATTTTAAACATTACGTAGTATCATTCAAAAATTACATTCAATAACTAAAAATTTATTTATTAATTAAAAATTATTTAATATAATGTTAAAAAAAAAAATGCAATCTTTGACTTAATGGAAAGACAATTATACCCATTAAAATTTACTCCTAGCCGACTACTCGTTTCTTCACTAATGTTTTGGCTAAAACCCTTCTCGCGTTTCCAATCATATCCTCCGTTTCTCAACAATTACCCTAATTCCATTTCTCACGGCGGACCATCGGCTGAGACGCAATTCCACTGCCAGCATACTCAACCCTTAATCATTCTCTCTCCAATTTCCGCTCTCTATTAAGACCCGAAGGTGATTTTCGACCCAAATTTACCTCTTTTTCGTTTGCGAATTCGGTTCTAAATTCAATCTACTTTTTGGGTTGTTGTGAATTGGATTTTCGTTCGAATTCTCTACGTGGGTTTTTTACGAGCTGTTCGTGCGAGGCTTCGTGGAGCTGGGTCTTTGACGGTTGAATAGTTCTTTTTGTTCCAGTTTACATTTTTGTGGTTTTTTAATTAATATTTATATTTTTCACTTGGGAATGATTGGAAGTGTATAATCCGTTTCCCTGTTAAAATCATCCATATGATGCATTGTAGCTGTGTATGAAGTGCATCTTAGGACTTAGTTTTGTATTATTTGTCTTTGTTTTCAATTTTTACTAGCATAATGGATTTATTCATCTGTTCGAAACTGACTTAGCTGTACATTTGATTTGACATAATCTTGAACTGATGCGGTTTTGCTTGAAATTTATGTTGGCTTTTGCAGGTGAGATTTTTCTTGATTGAAGTAGATAACTTCTTCTGACATGAAATTGTGTGGACACAAGTTGCTTTTACAGTTCTAAAGTAATTTATAGTTTCTTATTAAAAGAAATGCTGGGTGCTTTACCGATCTTGCCTCTACCAGAACCGCCTTCTGATGGAGATCTTGGCCCTCTTCCCCCGTCTCAAGTGACAGAACTGCAGGAGGAAGAAAATCCATCAAATGAGGAGCAGAGCAAAGCTAACTCGGCTCCTGTATCAGTTGCAACCCACACAAGAACAATCGGAATCATACATCCTCCTCCAGATATCAGAAACATCGTTGACAAAACTGCTCAGTTTGTTGCTAAGAATGGACTGGAGTTTGAGAAAAGGATCATTGCCAACAATGCTAACAATGCAAAATTCAATTTTTTGAGTAGTGGAGATCCTTATCATGCATATTACCAACATCGGTTGTCTGAATTTCGTACGCAGAATCAATCTTCTACCCAACAACTGCCTTCAGAGGCTGAAGATTCTGATGTGCCCGAGTCATTGCCATCTGCTCCTGGTCCTACTCCTGATGGTAATGAATCAGTTGCAAAGCCTGACACTGCAGCTCTGTTTAAACCACCCATACGGAAGGTTCTTGAGCCACCAGAAGCTGAACAGTATACGGTGCGGCTTCCCGAGGGGATTACTGGTGAGGAACTGGATATTATTAAGCTCACTGCCCAATTTGTAGCTCGAAATGGAAAATCATTTTTGACAGGATTGACAAGTAGGGAGATCAACAACCCTCAGTTCCACTTTCTGAAGCCGACACACAGTATGTTTACGTTTTTTACCCAACTTGCCGATGCATATTCGAAAGTGCTTATGCCGCCAAAGGGGTTGACCGAGAAGTTGAAGAAGAGTGTTGTTGATCTGACAACTGTACTTGAGCGGTGTTTGCATCGCCTTGAATGGGAACGTTCACAAGAGCAAGCAAGACAAAAAGCTGAGGATGAGATTGAGCAGGAGAGGATGCATATGGCTATGATTGATTGGCATGATTTTTTTGTTGTGGAGACCATAGACTTTGCAGATGATGAGGATGAGGACCTACCCATGCCAATGACTCTTGAGGAGGTTGTAAGGAGGAGCAAGATATCTTCTATGGAAGAAGATGAAATTGTTGGAACTGGAAAAGAGGTAGAAATGGAAATGGACGAAGAAGAGGTGCAGCTTGTTGAAGAGGGCTTGAGGATGGCTAGTATAGAGGAGAATGATAGTGAGAAGAAGGAGACTAAGGCAAATGAAGAACCAGAACAACCCATGAGAATTGTGAAGAACTGGAAGAGACCTGAGGAGAGGATTCCTGCTGAAAGAGATCCAACAAAATTTGTTGTTTCCCCAATTACTGGCGAGCTAATTCCTATTAATGAGATGTCTGAACACATGAGAATTTCTCTTATTGATCCCAAGTATAAGGAGCAAAAAGAAAGGATGTTCGCAAAGATTCGAGAGACAACTCTTGCTCAGGATGATGAGATCTCCAAAAATATTGTGGGACTAGCACGAACACGGCCTGATATTTTTGGTACCACAGAGGAAGAAGTTTCTAATGCAGTCAAGGCTGAAATAGAGAAGAAAGATGAGCAACCAAAGCAGGTCATATGGGATGGTCATACTGGAAGCATCGGGCGCACTGCAAACCAAGCCATGTCTCAAAATATTAATGGAGAGGATCAAAATGATGCTGCAAATGATGATTCCAGGAACCTACCTGGTCCTGCAGCTCCTCCTCCTCGACCTAATATGCCTTTTTTGCGTCCGCTCCCCCCACCGCCAGGACTAGCCTTGAATCTCCCTCGTGTGCCTCCAAACACAGTCCAGTATTCAGCGCCAACTAGTGGTGGGATCCCAGCCTCTCAATCTAGGCCATTTTCCATGCCAATGATTCCATCAATCCGCCCAGGCCCTCCTTCAATGCCAATGATATCAGGACAATCACCCATTATGATGAGTCGACCACCTCCAATGCCACCATCAGTTTCTGTGAATCCATCCAGTATGCCTGTACCACCTCCGCCAGGATCTCAGTTTACTCACATGCCAGTTCCTCAATCTTTTATACCTCTCCCGGTTCCTCCACCACCTGCTATGTCTATGATGCAACCACCACCTTTGCCTCAAGGAATGCCACCTCCACCCCCACCTGAAGCTCCTCCACCACTACCAGATGAACCAGAGCCAAAAAGGCAGAAACTTGATGATTCGATGCTTGTTCCTGAAGATCAATTTCTTGCCCAGCATCCGGTATGACTTTTTAACTGCTCTTTTTGTTGCGGCTATTGAGTTTCTTTTTATATCATACCAACCTTTGATTGATCCCATTCTTTTTTTCTGCAGGGACCTGTTCGTATCAGTGTGTCTGTTCCAAATGTTGATGAAGGAAATCTCAAAGGGCAACTTTTGGAGATTACATTGCAGTCTTTATCTGAAACTGTTGCCAGTTTGAAGGAGAAGATTTCTGGGGAGATCCAACTTCCTGCAAACAAACAGAAATTGAGTGGAAAAGCTGGGTTTCTAAAAGACAATATGTCACTTGCCTATTACAATGTTGGAACAGGCGAAACACTTACTCTTTCTTTGAGAGAACGTGGTGGTAGGAAGAGATAATGGGTTGTTGACCAAGCTTATAAGGTTTTGTCAGAACTTGTTACTAAAAGAGCTTTCCAGTATTCCATAAATTATGATAGCAGTCTTTTACTCTACTTGCGTTGATGATGTTGGATATTATTTTCCTCATTTGTCATTACTATAACCATTTGAGACCTCTTATATGTATCTTTGAACTGATGGTAACTTTGATACTACTACAGATCCGGCAATCTAGTCAATCTCTTTAAGTGCAATGGGAAGTAAAGGTCCCTTTGCGTTGGAGAGCAAGTCATCTACGTATAACACTCTACGTATTGCTCTCTTGTCTTCGTAGTTAATTCTTTGGAGATTATTCTATAGATGGTCATACTGTTGTTTCCATCATTCATTAGTAGGAGTTTCGTGCTGTCTATGTTATATTCTCATAAGGTAGTGTTATAAATGGCTTTCCGTTTGCTCAAATTCAGGTTATGTTTCGTAGGGAGCATCCTTATGCACGGGGATGCATGGATAAGTGGAAGGCTTATACCTTATGCACGGGGATGCATGGATAAGTGGAAGGCTTATAGTGTGCCCCGAGCCATCCAAAACCGTCACACATTTGCCTTAGCTTTCATTTTGCTTCTATGCTTTGTTTCTATCATCCATTAATAGCAACTACTGGTTTGAATTTTCTAATCCTTCCGTTTTTTAATTCAGAAAAACTACATGTTAAACAGATGCAATTTATTAGGTGCATTTTTGTAGGACCGCCAAGGCAGGTAGGGTGGTTTGTTATCCTCTATTTTTATGGCTGGAGATCTACCTTTCTTTGCTTGTATAACTAGTAAAGCAGTTCTTTAAATCTGCCATTTTTTTTTTCATTTGAAGCAGTGGGATGACTTGTTGCAAGATGACGATGATTTGTTTAGCGTGTTTTTAAAAGGAAAGAAAAGAGAGTACCCCATTGCAATGTACATGCGCAGATCGCTTCTCTATTACTACTCAAGTAGTTGTACATCTAGATACTTTTAGATGGAAATATGGAGTTCCCTCTCCCATTTGCATGCTTGATTGGCGTACAACTTTAGAGGCATTAGTTTGGTTATCGGTTATTCCTTGAAATAGTGATCGCAAAACCTATAAGCTACCCATGATTATCGCCCTATTAAAATGATGAGCTACAACATAAACAAATTGAAAGACATTAAACCCATCTCGTCTAACTATCGAGTACTGGGAATTTCTCGGCAGTAAAAGCATTACGAAAACAAAATATAGGCATTAAAGTGAAAAGAGAGCATATATAACAGCTGATGAATGTATTATGTTTGCTTGTTGCCAGTGGGATCAAAATTCCAAACGTAATGAAAGAATCACCATCCAAAATTGGAGTTTAAATATAATAATCACAATAAAAAAGTTTGTATGGGACTTGAAAGAAGGAAAATCACAAATGGGATCAAAACTGCTATAGGGATTGCCTCTCTGACAACCCTCAAACTTCACTCACTGACCGGACAAAAACCCTCACAAATCACAAATACACCTATTCTTTTTCTTCTCCAGACTCGGATTTTGATAAATTTAACACTTGTAATATACACATTCTACAAGAAGGATTCATTTCAATCGCAGGATGACTAAACTCCCAAGCTCAACCAAACCATGCTGCGTTGCTGCCAAACCTCATGCAACAGACACTTGATGCCAATCACCTTATGGGAAAAGAATGGGTAATAATAATAAATATACTTCAACAGAAAGGCTGCCCTCCAAAACCAGCAAGATGTTCACTCTTCCAACTAATTCTGTTATGAGAGGATGGATTGCAGTGCTAGCTGTTGTTGGGGCTGCAAGGATGACCACGTCAACGCCAAGGTTGATGGTGGCAAAGTCTTCTGAAGCTGCCTCAGCAGATTCACCATTCGGCTTGCGGTTTGCTCTGTAGCTAGATCCTTACCACATAGAACCTACACAAACAACTCTGCCATGGTAAGGACAGTTTTCAAGTTGATGATAAATTACTAACCTAGAGTAACCGCTGACACAGCAAGAAAGTGATTGCTCGTATGATGAGATGTATAACAGAAAAGAACATCTCAAGAATTTGCAATATGACATGGCTTTGACAGAAACTAATATATACAAATTCATGATGAACGGTTAAGAAATGCCAAGTCACAAATGATTAACTAACCTCAGCAAATACTGAAACAATTTTCGGAAGGTACTGATGGTTGGGACCCAAAACATCCCCATCTGACCTGTAGATTGAAAATAAGATGCAACCTTTATTAATGATGCATAGCAAAGGTAAAAGCAAAAATAAACCATTGGAGAAAAGTGAGAGGATATTGAGCATATCAGGAAAAATTCAAGTCCTTACCTCTCTACCATTGAACAAAGCTGTTCATGAACAACTTTGGCCTCAATCAGATCACCTTTTATTGGCAAGCAGTTTAGCCATGCAGGAACAACCTACAAAACATTACGGCTGTTTCATTCCACCAGACAAAGAAATAAGTAGCTAAAAGTTACAGAAAGTTCTTCATTTATCGTAGAATAAGTTAACAAATAGCGGAATATGACAGCCTTTTCAAAGCTGGTGATCAGCAGCAATTATGGAGATGTATACACTGGTAATGGGTAGCAACAATTGTGGGTGTCAGCAGTGGTGGAGAAGGATGATAAAGTAGCTGGATGGTTGTTGTTATAACAGAGACAATGATGCAGGCATCATGATGCTCCTACCCTCCTTACTGATAGGCCCGTGCCATGTGGCAAATAACGCATTGCTAAAATACTACAATAAATAAAGAAAAAACATTCCAAACAGATTGAACAACCAAAATGGAGAGCGATTTTCCATTCCCACCTTGAATACCATGTGAAGTATCCATATCAATGCAACTGAGTTCAGAGAACTTTACAGATCTAGAACATTGAAAAAGCCAACTAAAATCCACAGTATGACTAATAATCATTTACTGACGGTTGGAACTTCTTAAAAAACCTCTTATATAACAAATCAATGAAAAATAGAATAGATATTAAAGTACCTGAGCCGCATCTATACTGTCCCGATGAAACTGGCATATTTTTCCTAATGCAGAAACTGCATTATCATATGCCATCACATTCTCAGATTGCAAAGCATTAGGATGTCGTATCACAACATTTAGCCTCGACAAAGCCTCTGGAAAAAGTCGCCAAAAAGAATTAATATAATACTATATGCAATGATATATGTAACTCAGTTTTTTTAGGACATGCCAGTAGTGTTTACCTCCTACAAGAGGTTTAAATACAGGTCCACCAAACTCTGCACAGACACCAAGTCCATACACAGCCGCCTAAGAAACAAACAGAACTAGGTGAGAACCGTGACCTGAGACGTATCAGGTACTAAGCTGATTTGAGTGTATGCATACCTGTCTGACATCTGAGTTCTCATCATTGCAGGCCTCTAATAAGAACGGTAGAAACGTTTCATAATATCTGCACAACCAAATCAGAAGAATTTACTCAATGAACATTCTCAATGATGATAATAATCAAAGCAAGGTAAAAGATCAAAACAATGCTTACTTAAGAGCTGTCTCACGACATTGCTCTGCAACATCATCAAAGATGCAAATAGCAATCCTTCTCTCTTCAGCTGTCTTGTCTTTGCCCTGCGTTAAAACACCCCAGCACACCCCATGCACAAAAATCAGGATACTCTCAAAACTAAAAATAGAAGAATCTATGAGCATTAAACTAAATTGAATAAATCAATAAACTTCAAACAGATTTTATACATGTTGTACAATGCAACAGAAAAAGATTGAAAAAATTCCACATCTCATCAGAAGGCAAAATTATGTGTCCTTCAGAAAGCACAATAAAAAATATACCAAAAGAAAACAGGACCAAATAAAACATTAAGGAAAAACAGGACATACATAACTGGATAACAGAATCATTTCATAGACATTTGCTAAAGATGCCCAGTGGCGACAGATTTTTGTTTCAGTTATAAAATAGTCTTCCTTCGGCATCCACCTTATACACATGGTAACCCATATTTACAGACAGGAATACCACTCTGAGAATCCACAATGAAGATAAGCATCACAATGCGCATGCCACCTTCAACCATCCAACACTGATAAAAAGTACTCAGTGACACAGAAGGCAAATAGAACTTCCACTTGGATCTTCAAAGGTTCCCCATCCTCTATTTAGGTTATAGTTTTGAGTTGAGATTAGAAACCCCAACAACAACACCCGCACCACATCCTCCCCCCACCCCCTCCCCTTTTGTCTTCTCTTTTCTAAACCTAGTTTGCATCAAATCTATCTCATTACTTGTTTCACCCTTTGATCCTCTATTCAGCCAAACTCTTCTTTGACTCTGTAGATGCTTGGGTTTCAATAATATCCTCTTCCTCTTGTGACTTCTCTATTTTCTGCCTTCTCTTTCTCTCAAACTCTCCATTGAATTTCTTGGTTTCATAAACCTTAATTCAAACTAAATAATCGAATCAGCAACGCCAACACTATTATCAGTCAATTGTTCAATAATAAGTAATAGCTCACAAAAGATAAAACATTCTCCCAAACCCCGAAGATAACTATGAGGAAGAGTAGCATAGTTTTGAAGTACAAGGAACCAAGTACAGAAACACAAATTGTGGCAGAACTTACCCACATAGGTGTCAGATACGAAGATAGCTCATCAAACAACGGCAAGAAAGATGCTTTAAATGTTTTGATCAAAGTTCCCAAAATTTCACCCACCTGGTACAAGAAATAATCCTTTAGGCAAAGACAAACTTTGTTGATTGTCAGGCATAAAACCCACAGCCAGATAACCAAATATGAGCTCCATTGTCAATGTGCTTTATGATATTCATAGTTAACAATACTAACTTGGTCAAAAACTTCTTCTTCTTGTTCATTTTCCTCTTTAATCAACTCAGACTCGTCGGCATCAAAGTCTTCGGCTTTGGCCCTCTCTGCTCTCTCTCTTTTTCTGCTTGAGCTAGCTGTGATCACTTGTTTTATCTCATCTACAATGGATCTGACTTGGGCTTCATCCAGAAGTGGTCCTGAGATCTGAAAGAAGAAATACATAATTTGCAATATAAGATTCACAAATTAAATGTTCAACACAGCATAAATGAGGCAAACCGAAATTCTTGCAAACATGCCAAACCTGTACGCATTCATTCAAAGACTCCAACATACTAGCACAGATCTCTGTATCCGGTTCCTGCAAGCAGCACAAAATTCAAGCACTTGATCACCCAAAATAAACATAATATTCATGCTAAATCTAGATCTGGGGTATAAAAGGCAATATCAAAGGAAAATGAACTATAAAGACCTTATGCAACGCTTCCACCAAAGCCGGAATGATAAAGTCAGACAACTGCTTTATATAGGACTCATTACGCCCTTGAGCTAGGCCTTTCTCTACAGCTAACTTTGCAGAACGCAGTAACTCCGGCATTGCTAGGAATGAAAATTAGAAATTAATAGTCAGGAGATCAGTAATGGTTCCCTAACATGCAAAAAAAAATTATGAAAACACATACATATATCCATAAATATAGCAACTTATACCTGAAACAGCCGCTTTTCTAACTTCTTCATGGAAATAAAATTTAAGAAGAGGGACTAAAGTTGGAGCAACCTGACCACATTCATCCTCATGTTAGAAGAAGATTACTGAAAAATCTAAAGAGAATTCTGATAATGCACAGGGGCAGACCTGATCAATCCATGGAAAGAATCCTTCCTTCAACTCATCCGCATAACAACATAGCATGTTACAAGCTGTAGCTTTTTCCTCTAAAACACTAGTCTTAATTCCTATTCTTTTGTCTCCAAGGGTAATGGTCTCCATACTGATAGATAGACAACAATTAGCAAATTACCAAAGATCATCATGCAAGAGCCATGTTAGTAGGTTAATGCTATAAGTCAACATTTGGTTGCAGATAAAAAGCAAGTAGGAACTCAAAGCTGATCTTAGTACGTGAGTTAAGCATGGGAGTTCATGTGTTTGCATTTGTGTGAAAGAGAGAGGAAAGATGATGGGGAGAAAAGAACATAGTAGAAATAACCAAAGGACACAGAGGAATATTAATGAGAAATTTTAACTATTAAGATAACTAAGATAAAGCAAAATGACTACTAAATAAAGACAAATGAACACATTCTAAAACTATTAGTTGCAGTGATAAATGATGCAATGAACTTCTAGAAGGAAATACCTTTCATCATCAGAGTCTTCAATATCATTGTCTGAATCTGCAGATGTAATGGTTACATCTGGCTTAAGCTGAGCAGACTGGAGTAAAGGTGGCATGACAACACTCATATAGGGTAGGAAATCTTGTCCCAAACACTTGCAGAGTCTGGCCCATGCCTATAACATTATAAACTAGTTGTCAAAAGAGAAAAAATAGCCAGCCATTATGATACTTCTCACATTGCCAGTGATAGAACATACTTGTAACATGTAACTCGTTGTAGGATCATCTGTCTCCATTTGAGATCCTTGCAGTGACATGAGGACTTCCATAACCTATTACAAAATACCAAAAGAAAGAAGTCTCATCTTATTACCAGTCATAACAAATTTAAAAGGGGGAAAAAATTCCAACTGAAAAGATACAGAGGATAAGTTCATTTTAAGTTTATTAATTCCCACCAAAAAGATGTTGCACACTACAGAGATCTCATTGTCTCAGTAGACAACTATAAGATCAAGTAAAAGCTTAAGAAAACCTAGATTCCACTCATCCATTAACCATAGACATGCATCAAAATGATTAGATGATTAATGATCTACACCGGACAATAGAGACTCGGTCAGGGATGGCTGATCTGAAAATATTTTCATGCATAATGAGCCATCTACCTGCTTAGCATCATCCCGAAATTTCTCCTTCCCAACGGCCATTCCAACCAGACTGATACACTCCATGGACTTGGCACGAAGCATGCGATTAGACTTGTCAGTTGCATTCACCAAGATAGCTTTCAGGTAAGGCATAACAGCATCATAGTATTTTTTGAAGTGCTCCTACAGAACTCAATTCAGTCAGACAGGCTTCAATGCCACATAACTAGAAATTAAAGCAGGTATAATATATTACCTGAGACGAGTCAGCAACTGATGCCAAAGCAGTTAATGCTCCCTCTTGTACCATTTGTTTTCCATTCTGGCATATAAGCATGTGAATTTAGTGGGAAAAAAAAATTAATCATTCAAGTGTTGTTATGTAAATGTTTAATAAATTGGTGATTAATTACTATGTCATTATACCTGCAGAAGTACAAGCAATTTGCTCACTATACCATCCAAGTACAGCGTTAAAATTTCTGGAGTGCAGTTCTCACTGAAGTTGAGGACTGCTGAAGCAGCATGTGCCTATTGATAGACAAATTTTAAGAAAATTAACCATCATGGAAAACCCAAACTCATATTGACTATGCACGACTCTTGCAGAACAGAACCAGCCAATTAACTTCAAGAAAAAAATATAATTTTATGGCAAATGCACCACAGCACCAAGGTTCTAAAATAAGAAAGCACAAAAATACAAGGGCAACAGAGTGTCAGATACATATATAAAACATGCATGCAATGATCCAGTAAGCTTTCATATAAAGTACAGAAGCTAGCTGACTCCGACTTCTTACAATTTGTTCTTGCCTCTTTCTTGCCCAGAACTTGAAATGTACGAAAATATGAGAATCCAGAATTAAATTTGCAAGAGTATATAGGTATTTACAAGTAAAAGTCAGATGCATATCGAATAATTAGTAAGGGGATTTACCTAACATTTGAATTCTTATTGAAAAGGAAGTTACCTAAAATATCATGTGTTACTGAGTTTGAGAGTAGCTACACCAATTTCAGAATCCTATAAATTTGGAAAGAAGAAACTAATCATTAAAAACCATACACAAAAAGCAGAAGCAATGGCCACAATTAAAAATTCCTCCCCACAGCCTACCTAACTAAATTGATTTAAAGAATATTGACAGAATCCCTTCCTTACCCTTGCTAAAAATGTGGCTTATCCAAGTAATACTAAATAGAAAGATCTAGTATACCATTGCCTCAGTCTCAAAATCCAAAAGCAATGTGCACTATTCTTCTCAAGTTAATCTATAACAAATTAAAAAAATAAAAGGCAAACCAACAGATAAATTTACAATTATCATCTTCTCTAGTTCAATTAGTTACTTGATTACCACCCATTATTCTCATCTAATTTATCCTAATTTTTAGTTGTATGGCTCTACCTAAGAAAGAATGACGTGGTAAGAAACTGATTAGTAAAGTGGGAACCTAATTTTTAGTTGTATGGCTCTACCTAAGAAAGAATGATGTGGTGAGAAACTTATTAGTAAAGTGGGAACCTTCAAGATTACCACCTCATATTACAAAAACCCCACATCTCTAAGCTATATCTCCTTATCTAATTCTGGTCATTGAATAAGAAACTTTAATGAATAACTAATTACTCTTCTTTCATTCTTTTATTATAGTTCCCTTTCCTAGTTTGTCAATAGCAAAACAATTTATTCCAATTTACAAAATTCAAAGTTCAATTTTTTGGTACTTTAACCTTCCCGACCATGATTTTTTTAATGTAATTTTTAGGCCTTGTAAATAAACGAAGTATTAAACAAATCTAATAAATATGTGCGCACCATCATATCTATGGTCACTTCTTAAATCATTCAATATCATAATAAGTACTTTCTAGTAATTACTCAAGTATCTCTGAAAACCTTGACGGCCACCACTTCCTCCACAAACTGATTGAAAAAAGATTTTCTATGACCAATGGTCCACAATACCCTATTGTAGTGATTACCATATTTCATTCACTACTAGAGGAAGCGCTTTCTAGGAATTAGCAATTACCCACAGTATCCACAGAGCTAATTAATTGAAAATACATCAAGATTTGAGAACAATAGAACATCCCTCCAGTGAGAATAAATTGAAGGAATTTTGACCCCTTAAATTAGAACAAAGACAATGAACCCATGATAATGTCAGAACAGAAAAAGAAAACACAATCAGCATTCTGCAGGTGGACGCAGTCTAGAAACAGGCACAACGGTTTTAACATCAAAGGAATTGCAAGCTATAATATCTTGTTAAAAAAAGTTTCTTAATTGTTTTGTTTCGGGTGATCACATGTATGCTGGCTTAGTTTATATTACAAGAATAACATTTTTGTAATCATATTAACTTTCAGTTTTATATTGCAGGAAGCACCTCAATAGTTGTTGTAAAAAGAACTACAAACTTGATGACCATCAGAATCAAACTAGACACATCCTTCATCAATCAAGATATTCCAAGTTCAAATAAAACATCAATACCACAAACCAGAAAAGCTTGTAGCTTTGACTAACCTGTACTCTAGGATTCTGAAAATCATCCATAGAGGCAGCTAATGCTGGCAGAACACTTTGATGGAATTGATTTTGCAAATCTGGACCTAAATCTGTTGAAAGTTGTCCAATTGCATTAATAGCTGCCCATCTCACACGGGGATGGGGATCACGAAATGAGTTCAAAACCATTGATAACACTTGCTCCAAATTTTTTACCATAACCTGTTAGAAATCACCAATAGCAATAAGATATATTTCTTGCCAAACAGCAGAAACAAACTATCAATGAAAATAATCTCAAGAAAAACTTTGGTACTGCCAATCAAATAGGAAAAGTCTAGTAAACCTAGCAATTCTACACTTACAAAACAAGGAACACGAAGAAATAAAAATGACCTATTAGTAAAGGCAAACTTATAAACCTATTGAAAAAAGTTACACACTAACGCCTTCAAGGAAATTGTAATAGGCTATTTACCAAACAAACATTATAACAGGAAATGACTTCAACTAATCAACTATCATTTTTTCCCATTCAACTACAGAAAAATAAGACACTTAAACATAACAAAAAGAACAACACTGAATATAACAGACTGCCAAAAAAAGACGAGCCAAAGAATAATCTATAGATAATATAATACTATTAGTACAGTAAAAACACTACTTTCTAAAGTAAATATCAGTCTGAATTACAAAAAATAGTCCCAACTTCAGTTAATTCATATATAAAAAGTAATAGACTTCTCTAATTATAAGAGATATATGCTATCTGTCATAGTCGTTTTACTTTTAGATGGAAGGTTTTACATGTTATTCTTAGGATAACTAGTTTAAAATGCACCAATAAACAGAAAATACTACATTAGTTAGTCAATCCATGTATAATTTAACAAATATCATGAGAAACCAACTAAAAAGTATACCTTAGAGCAACCCTCAGCAATCTGAGCGAGTGCAATCAATGCAGCATGATGGTTCTGCCACTCAGGTGCTGCCAAGTACGCTGGCAACTGCTCAGACGCGACGGGAACAATAGTATTCCCACCAAGAGCAATAGCCAAACGGTCCAAACACTCCTGCCCAACACTATAATTACTTGTCTCACCCGCATCCTCGTCCTCCGTCTCCGCCGTATGCCATGCAGGTTCATCCTCTATATCCAACAACATCCGCATCAAAATCGCGAAAAGCCTACTGATAAATTGCGGCAACTTCCTCATCATCCCGGGCGCACGCTCACGCGCTTCAGCGAGCGTGATCACAAACTCAATTGCCAAATGACGCGTCCCTTCCTCTAAAGTCTCCGCCTCGGCTATCTGCAGCATAGCACCCACCACATCCACTAACTGCCTCCTCAAAAACCGAGGCTCGGTCCCGGCTAACTCAATCAACAGCTCCAACGCCTCCTGCGCCGTGGCTTCATTTCCGTTATTCAACGCCTCGGTCAACGTCCGCATCATCGACGGTAACAAGTCCTGGAACCTGTCCCGATCCGATGAACTCGTCAAACACTGAATGAAATTAATAACGGCGTTCAACGCCGCGATCTTGACGTCGAAGTTAACTGAATTCGTTAAACAGTTCAAAAACACAGCGTGGAGATGCTTTATGTGCGGAATTAAAGTGTCCCCGATGTATTGACTCAACTGCGCGAAGATCAAAAACGCCGATTCTTGCAGCTTAGGTGAGTCACTCGAGACGCACGTGAACATAAACGGCAACAATTCAGGCCAGCCGTTATCTGGCAAAATATTCGAAGCAAGTTCCGAAACGGTGTCGCACAATTTCTTCGAAATAGATTTCGTGTTCTCCGATTGGATAGAAGCCAACAGAATCGATTTGAGCGACGACTGAGTGGCGAGAGACAATCTCGGCCACAAAAACGAGTCGTCGCGGGTGAGTAGCTTACGGAGTAGTACAGCAGCCATGGCACGTGCCTCGGGGTGAGGGGAGAATTGGAGGAGCTGAGCGAGCTTCAAGGAGAGAGAATCAGGATCGTGCTGTTTACAGAGATTGAAGATGAGTTCGGCCTGGGATCGCTGTTCGTTGGAGGTGGACATGAGGTGAGAGATTAGGGTTTCAAATGGGCCGGAATCAGGGCCGAGAAACGCCGCCAGCTGAGCTTGCTGTTGCTGTTGCTGTTGGAGGTGGGTTGACTCGGCGGCCATGGCGGCGAGTTAGGGTTTGTAGAATGGAGGTAGACTGACTCTCGCTTTTAGCGTCTGGGAGGTGTTTGTTTAATTGCGCTTGTGGGGTTTAGCGAGAGAGAGAGAGAGAGGGTTGGGAGATGGTTGAGTTTTGGAGGATCTTTTAAGTGTGAGTTTTTGTGAGTGCGTGCGTGTGTGTGTGTGCGCGCGCGCGAGTGTGTAAGGAAGACTGTGGGGTCGTTAGGGCAAAAGCGTGATTAGCTGTAATGTTTAGTAAATCATGATTAAGGTGGTGGCCTCTCTTTTGCTTGCCTTTTATGTTTTTGGAGGGAAAGGGCCAAATGAAAAAAATAAAAATTTTATGGGCTTGCTTGCCTCAACCCTAATAGGATTGCCAAAAAAAAAAAAAAAACAAATTAAATAATTCAAATAAATTTGGGATGATTTTAAGTCTTAACTTTTTTTTTTGTTTGATCTCGGAGGTGACTCATAATCGATCATAGATCAACATCTCTCGTTCAAACTTACGAGCTTTTCGTTTATGTTTCTAAGAATGATTTTGAGTTTTTAAATCATACTTTGAAAAATGATCTTTTACATCTAAAAATTTATATGTTTATTTTGTTATTATCTATCAAACGTTCTTTTAACACTCAACTAATAAGTCTTTTTAAAAGCATTAAATGTCAAGTTAGAGACCGATAACCAAAAATATACATCAAACTATTTTTTTTTATTTCTCAGACCCTGTTTTTAATTTTTGTTATAATTTATAGTTTTTATTAAATATAATATTAGTGTAATGTTATGGATGCAAAGTTGATGTGATATCAAATCAAATGAATGATAAAATAAATATATAAAAGTCAAAATAATAAATTAAAATATTAATTAAAATAATGGATGTGACAAATGATGTATGAAATATTATCATGTTAGTATTATAACTTTAGAAATATAATATTATTTTTTTAATTCATTATGAAACGCTTAAAAATATTATTTTTAAGAATCCATGCCAAATGTCTTTCTCTAATTAAATTAACAAAAGAAACTAATTGAGGAAAAGTGAAAAACAAGGAACCTCTGTGGCCAGCTTTATATGCGAACATATGAAGTCATGGTTTGACCAATTTTGCTTAATTTGTAACCAAAAAATAAAATAAAATAAAAAAATATTTCACACCTTGGACCGACATTTATTAAAGCTATATTCGAGATTTAAAATCTTACTTTAGTTCTGATTAGACATCCATTAGTTTTATTTATAATTTGTGTAATGATTTTGACTACAATAAACAATCCAAAGTAATATTTAATATAGTTGAGATTAGAGCATGAATATTACTTAAAATTTTTCACATTGAAAAATATTACCCCTTTCAAGGTCCACTTATACGAAAAGAATAAATTTTATATTGGGATCATATAATTAATTATTAAAAAGGTTTATTGTTTCAACTAAGAATTGAGATAAACGGGGTTTACTATAACTATAAAAATAAAAAAATTGAGTCAAGCCTATTGTTTCTATGATTGGTTGCAATAAGGGCTAAATTTTACAACCGTCCCTCAGCTTTCCAAAATTGACAGGAGGAAACTGACTTTCTAAATTTCATTATTTAAATGTTAAATTTTTCTAAAATTCATCAATCCTATGGAAATATCACCAATCACCCTAGGTTTTAGTAAATCATTATTGGATGAAACTTTTCAATTTTTCTTACATTGGCTACCCTTGACTTCCATGAAATCCATTAATTAAATCCCAAATTTTAAGAATAGACTCTTTAAATGTTATATGCACGTCTACTGGTTTGTTTTCATCATTAACCAAAAGCAATTTCCATAAAAATACTTTCAAAATGATTTGAAAAGACACAAAAATTATTTTAAGAATAGTTTTAACTCGTGTCTCAACTATACAAGTTAATTCTTTTTAAAATAGTGTAATACTGTTAAATATTTTGTAACATTATAAAAATAATAATACTATCCTTACAAACTCTCTATATAGACTGATATCATACAATACCATTGGAGTAATAAATTTTTAAAATTTATTACATTAATTAAGACAAATGATGTGATAATCACGTAATAATGTCATATCAATTTATATCAAAATTTGTACGTATAATGTTACTTTTATAAAAATCATTTTAGTATTACATTTAATGATTTTTAATCAATAAATTACTTTTTTTTATAAGGTTTTAATCATTAAATATATATATATATATATATATATATATATATATATATATATATATATATAT
>JANKKB010028900.1:0-17798 GCA_026225775.1 Bursera palmeri | reverse complement strand
AAAAAAAAAAGCATACAAAATGACAAAAAAACAAAAAAACAAAAAACAAAAAACAAATAAAGAAAGAGTTAGAGGTTTAATCTTTTAATGAACATATAGGCTTGAGTATTATAATAGGATTCCACTTTCGTGTGGAAGCCACGATATCTTCCATGACAATTTCGATTAAACAAAGAGATAAGAGTCCACTTTCGCGTGGAAGCCACACTATCTCCACGCCATGTATAATTAGTAAATTGAACGAGCAGTGTCGTAGAAATGTTGTCATGTTAGTAAATCTACAATATGGTACAGCATACAATTGTGCATGATGAGTAAAACATAATTAAGTCTAACAAACTAGAGTTTAATTTGTATTATATCTAATTAAAAACTCGAAGAGGAAGTGCTCCTTAGTGCCTGGACTGCAAGTGGTGCCTATGCTTAGAGTAAAAAAAATGTGTTATATAGAAAGCAGGCTCGCTGATGTAGTGAAGAACGGAGTCAAAGAAGTGTCTTCATTCTCTAATTGCATTATGATATGATGAGTGCTTGCATAGTTGCATGGATGCTTAGTGAAGTAAAATGTTTAACAACATACATTTAACTAAATTTAGAATAATTAAGTGCACATTAGTGGATACAGCTGCCTCAGTGCCTCAATTAATCCACTAACGTTGCTCTCTTTGTCTTTCCATGATAAATATGATATTACTACTTTAATTTCCACAATCAATAATAACTATCATATTCAAAAATGCGCCTGCTAGTGCTTAATTGATCATTTATAAAGTTAATTAAAATGCATTGCATGAGTTATTAAAATATCAAACGGCACTCCACACTTGCATCATTTCAGAAGATGAGACAATAAAATATCTCGATTGCTTTTTGATGTGTATTCTTTTAAGCGAAGATGTCGACAGCACTTTTCTTCCTCCACGCCATTAGAAGAGAGATTTGTTCAAAAATGAGCATCTGGGGTACATATAAGGAGTACTAGATATCACTTTGCTTTCTGAATAACGTGCCAATATTTGTTTTAATTTGCTAAATTATTATATGATATATATTGTGGCTAGAAGATTCCTATAATAACATGGAGGAAAGGAAGGCAAAAAGTCGATGATCAACAACTCCACTTATATGAATTAAGGAATCTATTAATTAATTTAATAGATATGATTAAGTGTGCCAGCTCAAATAAGCTTTTTCACAGTTCAAGAATCTTCTTAGTTTTGAAACATTACTATAGTGTTGAGCCATTCGTATTGACAATACGTGAAACGGCTTTTGCATGATTTTTAACTTAATTAACTACTCCATCTCCTCCACACCCCACTTTTGAGAGATGAAGATAAATTCAAGAAATGATGTAATCAACCAATGGGGTCGCTCCTCTGTGAAGAATTGTCCCGATCGTTGTAAAGACGTTGCATACAATATCTAAGCATGTAATTAGAAAGTAGAGCAAAAGAATTAATCAACTTTAACTCAGTAGATGTCGAATTATCTTTCTAATTAACGCATTCCGTAGAGCAACTTACAATTAAAAACAGTATTCGAGCTTTACTTGTAAATTAAATATTCAGCAAGAAGCTTGTTTAACTTATCCGAAACATCCGATATTTACCACTAAGTACTCCATAGACTTGTGTGAACGTAAAGGAGTATGTGTATAATATCTCCACTTGCAGCCTTTAAGCAGCTCATGACATTAGTTATATTTTTCACCAGAAACTTCTGAAATCTGTACGTAACACATCTACGTGGTACGTTAAAAACGGTTTTCTTATATTCTATGTATATATCATGGGTGGAACGACTCAAACACATGTAATGTTCTGGTTGGATAATATTGCTTTATATAACTTCACGAAATAAGAATCACGAATGCACGCCGACCACACCTCTCCCTCTCCGACATGGGGATTGTCTCAGAGATTTAGATGATCTTGAATTCTGGATTTTAAGAAGCGATACAAGTACAAGAATATATTATGCTCCAGGATAGGAAATTGAGAGAATTATTGAGCCCCGGGTCAAGCCAGCTAACCTGAAGTGGGTGCACGGTGTAGTACTGCTCTTAAAATTGTGTTCATAATTACCAAGTTCCTTCATAGCTAATCTGGGTAGCTTGTTTCCATTTTCATTATTTTTATAATGACTGATTCTGTTTTGCACGTCCGCAACGACAAGAATACTGCGAGAACAAGAACCTTTCTGATATATAGGGTCCAACTCATGTCTTTTAATATCTATTACAAGAATTTCTCAGATTTTTAATATATTTTTTAATTAATTAACCAGCAATCATGTATTTACATTTTTTTCAAGTGAAAATCAGAACGATCAATTTTTTGTTTAATACGCGAGGAATAGTTTCAACTAGTCGTCGAAGTAATAAGAAAACCAGGAAATGATAGCAGGGCAAAAGACGATGTGATAGTAGTGGCTTAACATGATAGGGAACAAGGTAATCTTCTGTTTGTTGGATGTCTAGCACGATACCTAAGTGTGTTTCGGGCCAAGGCTATACCTGTGGCAATCCCGGCACCGCTCCTACCTCCACTTTTTGTCATGTCAAGTTAGCAATTGCAACTCTTAAGTAAGCTAGGGTGTGGGTAGACTCAAGTGTTGCAAGCGCATGCTTGTCTCCATTTTGATGCATTATTGTTCTTCCGTTTAAGTCGTTGAATCGATTGACAAAAGACCATATTAGATCATCAATTCATCATCATATCTTCCCTCTTACGAAGGAAGATAGAGAAGGAAGAAAGGTAGCTTTATAGAGATTGTAATATCACTAGAAATTAAATTGTATTGAACATATATACCATACGCAGCTCCTTAATGGTATTAGCAGCCTTGAATCTTGAACCATAGCAGATTACATACTCCAATTAAGGAAACAAAGAGACACAATTTTTTTTAGTGTGAGAAAAAATAGCTGATGTCTAGCTTACTAAACTCAGAGGTTTTTTTTTTTTTCCTTCTAGATTATCGTAAATAATAGTAACAAATATGATTATCTCTATGTGTACAACGTTATATATATATATATATATATATATATATTTTTTTTTTCTAAGACATGCATAGTAGATATATAAACATCAAAATTCAAAACACTTGAGAAAAGCTTGTATGTTTTCTGGAAGACAGCAAGCATTGATCAGAGTTAAGAAGTTATTGAGCAGGTGCTATTATATGCTTGGGTTCGATGTTTCTTATCATATGTGCTGGTGAGTACTAAAAGACATTCAGCTTCATGGTGGAACTTAGGCTTGATAAGGTCCCAAACAACACGATAACTTGAGCTCAACCTCATGCGAATAATCAAAGGCAATCCCATTCCTGACTCTAGCATGTCCTGCATGTTCCTCCCAGCACCATACATGGGCTTATTTCTTGTTCCCACATATAATTGAGACAATGTATAACCATGGCTCGCAGCATATAATTTTGGACCCTACAATACAATCATATATAGATCAAATTAACGTTAAGACACAAAATCAGCACTGATAGTTATGTTGTCAATAATATGCAAGCGTTTAATTAACCGCACTTACATGTGATAATGCGAAAGGGAGGCGGCCGAAGGACATTTCCATGATAGGAGATTGAATGTGGAGGCCAAATAGCTTAGACTTGTTCTCTATTAGCAAATCAAGTGAACAATTGCAAGTGAGGATCTTGGTTGTGACACCAGTACCATCCACTCCTTCACCTAATCCAAACTGGCGAATTCCTACCGTCTGCAGCAAACCTTTTAAAAATAACTATGCGACAGAAACTATTCTTTTTTATTCAATGATAAAATATGCTCCAGATTCAGCATTCAGAACCCAATATAAGAATCAGCCCATGATGGGCCCATTGCAAAACAATGCATGGTAGGGAACTGTGTATTCAGAAACTAGATGGATGGCATTTTAGCAACACCCAATATCTAAGTCAAAGCCCATTTTGGGCCCAATTTCAATCCTAGGTGGCCCGTGCAGCCTCAAGTATCTTCTTGAAGATTTTGGGTTATCAAGATCTAGCAGAGTCTTGACTTTTAAGGCAAATTTATGTACACGGGAGAGAAAAAGAAATCATGTACAAGCCACAAATTACATCCTAGTTTCAACTACTTGTAGCGACTAGTGAGTTCTATTCTTTAATCTCCCAGTAATTCTGTAAATCTAATTACACATCAGTAATACTTCAATTTGTTTTTTTAATAAATGGGGATTTCAACTTGTAATATAATCGTTAATGGAATCACTTTATCCAAATATTTAAACTTTTAAATTTTTTTATCAGTAATTTAATTGCTTCATAGTTTTTTAATAATTAGTAACCAGGTGAGCATGAGTTGATCGATTATAGAGTCATTCAATGCCTTACACAATTAAGCCTATTAAAAAGAGTGCTATAACTTATAAGTCCAGAGAAGCATAAAAAATGAACTCAAAAGAATAATGTACCTTAATGGACATCTTGGGCGGAGGAGGCTTTGTGGCTATGTAAAACACAAGCAATGCAACTCCCAAACTCAACAAAAGTCTCCAACTTATTTGCAAAGAAATCCACATACATGAATTAGACCTCCTGAAAGAGAAATACCTCCACCACAACCCTTTCTTGCCACTCCCATAATACCAACCCTCGTCGTCGTTATCATCGCCATCACCTTCAATGCCATGATGATCACTAACCCCATGACCATGATGATGATCAACAATTATGAGACGATTCTGGGCAGTACTATCATCAGCAGGGCCATCTTGATCATGGTCAGTGACCTTCTTCTGATGATCATGCAAGAAAGAGTTATTGGATCCACGGGAGGAGGAGTAGCGAGAGAGAGTGAACCTGGAGACTTCAATATTGTTGTTTTTGTTAAGGAATGTGGCGGTGGTGGTTGTTGTGGTGGTTGTTTCGGAGCGAGTTGGGGAGTGGAAGGCTGATTCGATGTTGTTGTTTCGGACATCCGGACTGTTTGCATGGGAGATTGTTGAGGGGCTTTGAACGTAGTATGCACAAGGATAGGCGTGGAACATCAAAGTTTCTTGGTCTTCGCTGTCCATTCTTTGAATGTGAGTGGACATTGAGAGAGAGGGAGAGAGAGAGATGCTTGCTACAATGGCGAATGGAGAGGATTTTAAACTGGAGAAAGAGAGAGAGACAGCCCTTTCTTTGAGGAGGGAACATGCTCTTGCTAGCTACTAGCTACGAGCTAGCTCCAGTGCTATCTGGGCTGGCTTAATTGGCTTCATTTAATAAATATAGCCACAGCCAGGTTATTCATACTCTTCAGAGGAGGGGATAATACGTGACTTCAATAAATATCGAATGCTATATGTATAGTCTTAAATCTATTAAGTAGGAGGAGTGAAATGAAGCCAGAATAATGAGCCAAGGTGGGGGAGCCGAGAAAGATTGGACGTAATTAAAAATTGGGAGCGAGAATTACGGAATGCTTTACACCGAATTTTCTGAATCTTTTACATGGAACCTAGGAATGATAGCAAAGTAAGCACGCTTTATTAGCATTATTCTCATTCCCCCTCTTTCAATTGTAAGTGTTTTTTCCTCCTCCTTTTTAATTGCAAAAGTTTCACATCTTTGCCAAAAGAGCGGGGAAAAGCTATATTTCAAAAAAAAAGGTATATGAGTGCAGAGAGCTTAGTGCTCACTCACATTATTGCTTTTATATACTTTAATTTATCTACCATCTGCTCATAATTTTACCAATTCATCTCCCTCGATATTCCCAATAAGAAATTGAATTGATAATTGGAAACTTTTACTGCTACATGTACTGGTATTGTAACATCTCTATCATGTGAGAGACATAAATGGTTTCCAGTTGAGGGCATTGTGAATTTATGTAGTTGTCTACCTTATTTGCTGGCCTTGGTGGATTATTGATTATTTATGAGATGTTCAGTTGGTGCAGAGTTTGACATTGCTTCTGAAAGAAAGCTGTGAAAGTCATTTCACAAAGTAGATCTGATCAAAGTGATTGAATCAATCAATCACATCATTACCATTACCAATTGGGTTCAAAAGTACGTATGAGGCTAGCATAAATTGCTTTATTTATGATCCAAGAAAAAAATATTCATCCAGCTGTACAAAACGAACATTAAAGCTTCTGTGTCTCCGTGTTAAAAAGGCAGTAGAGATGAACGGTTCGATGCAAATTTTATTCAATTGCTTCCTTTTGAAGATAAAGATGGATTGAAATACAAGAGTCGATCCATATATGTTCATGATTGAAGGTAGAATGAAAACATTAATTATATATAGGTAAATAATCTAAATGGAGCCGCAGCTTTTGCTTTTATAACAAGACATAATGAATACCAATTCTCACTACCATCATCATTGCTAAACACAAATCTCTTTTTCTCTCAATAGCTCAAAACTAGATCTCCCACATGGTGGCCTCGCTAGCTATCTAGCTAGCCCGCTCCTGTAATTCATATTTCTATCTGAAGCATATTGGACATTGTCCTCACAAATGATTATATGCTACTTATGCATGTCACCTTTTGCTAATTGTGTGCACAGCTAAAGGAAGTTGTAGACTCGGCCAGGTATAAACGTATAAAACTCAAGTAGTTATAACATTTTTCAGTTTTTTTCAGTGTCAGAATGAAATCATGAATGAGACAATATAGACACTACTCACCAAATAAGCTTAAACCAATTGCCATTGAACACAAGAAAGGAGGGAGTGACAGAAACAAATAAGCTTAAAAGGCAGATATGATGCATATATATATATATATAAAAGATAACATCATATAAATTTGTGTCTCGTGGGAACCAATTGCAATCTCTGGGAATGCTTTATTCTGTAAAACTTATCCGGTAGAAAAATGATCGTGTAAAGAATTCTATATTGTATGTAAAATCAATTAATGGTTGTCAAAATCTATTAGACGAAAAATATGCCATGTACATCTTACCTAAGACTCTTTTACACTTTAAGATTAGTGTAGTTTGAGATTACAAATTGTAAGTTGTAAATGGTTCATGGTCCCTGCCTTCGAGGGTGACTACTTATTTCCAAGATTGTTCATTCACTTCCTTTTCTTTTTGCGAACTCTCGTTCTGATATCTGCGAGGCCCAGCCCAACATCATTGTTAAAATTAAGTGGGAAATGGGCTGCAGAGAAGTTTACAATAAATAGAAAAAATTGTTGGACCTCTCAACAGCGACGCTTTGGCCGAGTGGTTAAGGCGTGTGCCTGCTAAGTACATGGGGTTTCCCCGCGAGAGTTCGAATCTCTCAGGCGTCGCAATTTGTTTTTTAAAAATCTAATTCGTAGAATTATAGCATGATCGAGCCAAATTGTCATGAAGTTGCTTTGGTGGAATCTTGTCGGCCACCAATGACAAGAGTACATGTGTTGTTTCTTTTTTTTTTCCTCAATTTAATTTCTGGTTGTGTATCCTTTTAAAAGCTATTAACTTTTGCATTTGTTTTCAGAGTCATCTCAACGGCGAGCCAAATTGTCACGAAGTTGAGAAGTTGGTTTGGCATCCTGTCGGCCGGCCAATGACAAGAGTATGTATTGTTACTTGTTAGCTCAAGCCTCATTGTCTCCGAACCCAACACTAATTAATATCTATCGTCTGTTCATGAAAATCAATAACCCTTCAGATGGTCATGAATCTCTATTCAACTGATATTTTCAACATCAAAATCAATTAATTCGGTTGGTTTCTGAGTTGAAAATATTACTCGGTAATCAAACACTTGCAACAAATATGTTCCACGGAGCTTTTCGGTTGCCCCTTGCTTAATATATTTATCAGAATTCAAAAGAAATAGTAATATTAATATTACTGAGTACAAAATTTATATTTTAAATTGATCTGGTATTAAGTGAATGATAAGTTGAATAAATCAGTATTTGTTATTTTAATTTTTATATATTAACTTTACTATATCACATCATTTTGAGAGAGAGAGAGAGAGTTGAAATTGATGAATTTGCATTTATTAGCATGCATATGTTTACATGAAAGTGCGATTACATCCTTTTCAATCTCCCACTAATGACAACCCCACCTTCAAATTATTCCCATTTGTACATAAAATCTAAGACTCACCAACTAATCTTTATTATCAATTTGACCGACTCTCTATTATTTCTATGTACCACTATTCACATTTCTCTTCCTGAAGAACAACGTCCTGTGAACTATTGCACCAACCCCCGCAAAAATCACCAAACTGCCGCCTCTGAATAACGATACAAGAAATCTGTGTATTGATCGTTATTAATCTCAACGTTTAATACACTTCCACGTGATCTTCTCACAGATGCTAATCTCCACTTGGGATGCGTTGATGCATTTGTGTATACTTCTGATCTCGAGTGCTTGAAGAAACAAAAGGTTTTGAGAGAGAGCCAGGAGAATATATATATATATATATATATCAAAGAGAGAGAGAGAGAGAGGAAATGTATTTGAAGAACTTAACTAAAAGTTTAAATGGAAATTTTGACTTTCTTAAATTGAAAAGAATATTTGGCCAAAAATTTTCCTAGGACATACCAAGTGGCTTTTGGGCAGAAATTTGTGTGTAGAAGAGAAAGAAAGAAAGCACGAGAGAGAGGGGGTCCAGGGGTGGCCAAGAATTTATTCAACTTGGAAATCGAGAAAAGGGAACGAGGAAATGTTGTCCATCAAGCCCTCAAAATCCCAATCTCCAACCCTGAAGTTTTCGCCTTGCCAATTATTTTCTAACCCAAACATGTCTCCTACTTTATTAATGCCCTGAAGATCATCTGTGTTTTTGAAGCAAGAATTATTGTAGTGGTTGTTGTTATTGCTTTTCATATCAATGTTATTGTTTTTTGCTGCATTGATATTGGTCTCTTCAACGCTTCTACTCTCTAGTGGAGGAAGAGAAAGTTCACCTTCTAATGATCCCATTTTACTAGGCTCTAACATCTCATAATCACCATAAAATAATCCATCGCTGCCCATGTCAACCTGGGCTATGCATGAAGGCACATTGAACAAACAAGGAGCACCATTTACCATGTCATAGCGGTTATGATCAAGCATAGAGAACGGATCGATCAACTGGTTGTTATTGCCTGCAGTGACCATGGTTTGCATGGATGCGGATGATGAAGAAGAGGAGTCCATGCACATGGTCATGATGTCATGATGTTCATGCATAGGCAAGATCCCTCCTATTACGCCAGCTCTAGGAGGCTCTGCAGATGAATCACTGTCATTTGGTGAAGACGTGGGTGGTGCTGAGCCTGAGTTGTTTTTCAATCTTTTCTTTAACGTGGAATTCCAAAAGTTCTTTATTTCGTTGTCTGTCCTTCCTGGAAGGCGTGCCGCAATTTGAGACCACCTGTAGTAGTATTCGTGACAAGTGAAGTATAAATCAATATAAATTAACTACAAGATAATTAAGTTTCTTGTTATAAAATATTTTTAAATGCATGCTTTGCATGGATGCTTGAAGTCTACAACTGAAATAAAAAAGAAGTTATGCCTCACGACAAAGAAAGAGGAATTCGCGACACCGAAATGTTTGAATATTATTGTGTGAATGACGACTCAAAATGATCACATCTCCTTAGAAATAAGGGAGAAAAAATTATTAATAGTAGAGCTGCTAGGGCTCATTGTGATGTTATGATTAATGTGAATGCGAATTCTCATAATCTGAATGTGAAATGAATTTATCCGGAGTCAGATCAAGTCTTGGACAGGTAAGTAGAAAAAGCTGAGAAAATTTTCTTGAAATGCACATCCTTTTTAGATTACATCTCATTACAGATCAATTGCTCGGTAGGCATGTCAGAGAAAAAAATTTGAATAGAATCCAAGACTTTAGAAAATTTGAATGAGACTTAAAATTAAACGATGAGAAGATTGTTCTGCAATAGTAAATCTGGGTTGAATAGAATATTTATCAACACAGATCGGGTAATTACCAACAAGCTCAGATAAGTAGAGGATCTTGCTCAATATGAAGTTCATGTGATTAATTAGCTTTGCTGAACTAAGTTTGTGTTGGATGGTATTACTGGCAAACAACTCTGTCAGTGCCTTTAGAAGGCCACTCCATATATACTAAAAGAATGACAATGACAATGTGCAGAACTCGTATGATTGTTGTTTATCATCCACTTATTCCACTTTTAAATTTCAACTATATATAATGTAAGGTCTGCAGAGCATATATACGTTATTTAAAAATCAAATAAAATAAAAAATCGTAATTGCTTTGCACATCGCCAAAAATAATATTTTTTCATAATCATTAGATGGATAAAACTATGCTAAAGCAATAGGGCAAAGATGATCAATTGATTAACAACAAACAACTTGATGCTACGATTTGATAGGTTGAACTCACAATATATATAATGTGTTTGCTTATTGCAGATGAGTTTACCTGTTGCCAAGGATGGAATGCAAATGAACGATAAGTTCCTCTTCTTGTAAGGAAAAAGCACCGCGCTTGAGGTCAGGTCTCAAGTAATTGATCCAACGTAGACGGCAACTCTTGCCACACCTAAGAAGGCCAGCGTTTCTGGCAATGTCACTCCAACAGCCTTGTCCATTGGTTAACATGTACTTGATGAGTTTCTCATCTTCTTCTGGTGACCACAACCCCTTTCTAAGCTTGTTCTTGTTGTTGTTGTTGTTGTTCACTAGTCTATGATCTTTGACGCCCATTAGATCCGGCTTTCTCATTGCTAGCTAGTCTCTCAGCTTTTGGTCGGATCTAAGTGGAGCTTGAGCCTGCCCTTGTTCTCTTTTTTAACTGGTTTGATAGGGATAAGAGAAAGCTATATAGGTAAATGATGTTTGTTTAGGAGGGAGAGAGAAGGAGAAGGCTTCATGGGGTGGTAATGGTGATGATGATGGTGATGGTTGTGGGGTTTGCTTAGAATATGAACGAGAGTATACAAATGAATTAGAGAGAGAGAGAGATGAGTTGTGTGTTTGTTGGTTGATGGGTAGAGTGGAAAACGGATTGGAGGGGGACCTCCTCTATCTCATACACAGCAATTAGAGAAAGAAAGAAAGAGAGAGAGAGATGGCTGGTCTTCTTGTCTTTGACTCTATCTTGTCTTTTTCGATGCATTTTTCTTCACTCACAAGGTAATCATCATATGTGTATGAGACAGACAATTTTGCTTCCACTTCACATAATACTCTTCCGCTCTCTCTCTCTCAAACCACACGTGTTTTAGAAGGATAAACCTAGAGAAAGAGAGACCAAAGTGAGAAATGAGATCAGTTCAGAAGTACTTTTGGTACACTTTGCTCAAATAACAAAAATGTTAAAACGTTTGTTAATAATATTAAATGTTTCTGGCCTTCTGTGTTCTTATTTTATTCTCACTTTTCAGATGACAAACGTGAAAACTACTTTCTAGGGCTACCACTAGCTTGTCTGTTGGCAGAGTTAACAGTTCTACTTAATTAACATGCTTTCTCAAGCAATTCATTGACACTCAAATTCTCCTTTAAGATGGTTGATTGAAAAAAACTGAAACAATCCCAACATTGCAATATTCCTCTTTTCTCTTTTGGTCAAAACTAATGCATTCTTTCCCCTAAAGTCATGATTCTGTTAAAATTATTTAACATGTAACATTATTATATGCATTACTAGCGTTACCTAATATTATATTACTTCATTCCCAAATTTATCAAATTACTTGAACAACAATTTGGCTTAAACTGGGAAATATTCTTTCGCTTGTTACAAACGAAAAGGACTTCATGCAAATCAAATTGTTGGAAGAGAAAATAAAGAATCGAAATAGTCCTGTGAAGGATAAGAATTAATTCAAGAAGTCTAGGCCCCATGAGGTAAAAATCAGTTGAAAACCATTGAAGAAACATAATTTATCACCAAGGCATGTATCTGTGTTTTCCGTGTTTCTACTGCATTGATCTTATATGAACACTTGTTATACATATCAGTGATCAGTCCTGTGCATTAACATTATTGGATCTTTTTCCCGTTTATCAATGTAGCAAGTTTCTTATAATGTTTTCAGCATTTCAAAAGATTCCCAAGTACATATATATACCAATTGAACAACTTCTCATCACTTCATTCCATTTGTTCCATCATTCCAAAAACTTTTCAGAGAATTTCTGATATGCTAAGCTTTTCCTTTTTGTCTTCTATAATTTCCTGCTACATTATTCTGATGAGTCTATTCAACCTGCACTACGTCATACATAATTAGAATTTTTGTAGCCCTTGTCAAGCTACTAATGGTGGCCATTCAGGTTTGATTTTGTCTCAAACTGAAGCCAAAACGTAACAAGAACTCCTCAGCTTCAAACTTGTTGCAAAAGCATGCATCCCTAATTTGCTATACAACAATCAAACTAGTTACTATAACCGGCAAGAGTGATTATTAATTGTTATTATGGTGTGGCTGCAAGTTAATGACCCGCCAGTAGGGCAGGAGATGGTCCACTATTGAGGATGATATTGCGCAGATCTGTATATGAAATGGGTTGTTTTGGATATTTGCAAGAAGCATAAATTTTACAGCTCAGGTATAATGTAGAATACCCCACACAGGTTTCAATGTCAAATGCGCTGTCATGGTTATCTTTTCTCTAAGATTCCCTTTCGTCACCTAATATTTCTCCTGTAACATGACATGCCACGAAGTTGAAGTTCTTAAAGTATCAAAATCATGATAAAATCCAGGGCAATTGGTAGTCATTGTCCAAGAAAAAGCTGTTTTATATACAAGAGGGTCATAGTCAATTTCATCAAAGATGAAAGAAAGAAAGGGCAATGTAGTTAATTATAAATTATATGTATTCATATATCTACATATATAATACGTTGGGCCTGATATGATAGGGACTGCCGCGATTTTCTGGGAAAAAAGTGAGTGGAAAACTCTCAAGCTACTCAAGTGCTACAAAAGCATTCTCTCTGTTGCAACATCTGTCCAGAGCTTGTGTGGCTGAACCAAGCAACATCCTACTTGGTTAAAAAGACAAGAAAAACCGACTAGACTAGATGGAGGGCAGGTTGTTACGAGACTAAACCATCTATGTATCTGAAATTGCTTTGCTCGGCCAAAACAACAAAAGGCTAAAACAGTCTTCAAGAAATAATGACATGAAAAAGTGAGCAGAGCACACTCAAATTACGATGGAAAAGAGCTACACCTAAGCAAACTCAAGACTAGATGAATTCAGTTTTCTTAGAAGTGTGGCCTAGAAATAACAGTAATAATAATAAAAGAAACCAAACCAAACAGATATATGTACTTCTTTCCCCTTTCAGACCGTGGATGGCAATTTTGGCCTCCATCATATAAAATGAGCTGAAATTTCATAGATAAATTTACCATTACCATACAAATTCCACAAAAATAATAATAAGAAATGATTGTGTTTCCTTTTCAACTAATACTGAAAAGAATCAGATTTTAACATTTTGTCAAGATTAAAAAGATTTCAAGTTTGCTTTTATTATAAGACAAGTCACATCATAAAGTTTACCTTTCAATGCCAGTTATTTAACTTATTTTCTCCCTTCTAACTGTCTTTTGTATTGGTAGATAGCTCCTCCACGCATCAAGAGATTTCCATCAGCTAATCGGCACGTATTATACGCTGGAAAACTAGGTTTTTTAACCAGCTAGCTTTATATTTAGTTAAGATTTTGTGAAGTTATTACCGTTCCACCATGTGAATAACCTCTTAGAAATTGATCACTTTACCACCAAGCTTGAGATGGATTTGTAAGAGCCTAATATGGCGCTGAATGTGATTTTTTAACCTGAGAATTTTCCTTCCTCGCATTATGATTAATTCACTAAGGCCATTGATCAAATTTCAAATGTGGCATCTGCCTTGGCCTTCTCCAGGATGAGCTCAAAATGTATCTCAAACTTATATGTTAGTCCAAAGCATCTTGCCTTTCAGACCGTATGGGTAGAGGATGCGAAAGATAAATGCAATCAAAACCGTCAAACCATAAAAACCATTAGTTAAAATCTGGTATATGTCCTTAAAACTGTATTCATTCATTCATGTGCAGGACCAGGTAGTCTTCGAAGAGTACTCACTAAACAACTTATGACCAGAAAGGAATCTCAGTAAAGAGTAAACCGCAAAAAGAGGAGTAGAGGTCTATCAATAGTATTTGCCCTAAAGCAATTTGAACAAGAAGTAACTTTTATTTGCCAATGGATGCATTTCATCGCACGAAATGGCAGAGCATGAACAAACAGAACCAAACAAGAATATAAATACTTCATTTTCTTCTTGGAGCAGCATCCCAATTGGTGCAGAAGTAACATGAAAATCTAGGGCTTGGGGGAGCGACACCTTTCACAGGTTGCCCAAGTGAACAGGTTCACGCAGGAACCTCTCCATCTGTTGTGCCCTAGTCTTAATGGACATGTCAAACACCTTTTGCTCAAACTCTACCACCAGCCCACCAAGAATGCTAGGATCAATCTGGTATAAATAAGAGAGATTTAAATTTGCTTTCCCTGTAGAACAAGTTTTGTGCTGACATAATAACTATAATGGGTGGGTGATAATAAGTACCTTCTGCTCAAGCTTAACCTTCTTCCCTTGTCCAAATATATCTTGCAGTGTCTCCTTCAATTCTTTCTCTTCTTGTGGGGGGAGAGGCTGGTACAAATTTTATACAGTTAAGAAGGCCGAGATGAACAGTAATGATGGTTTTTCAAACATGTTACAAAGATTCTCAAATCATGAAGCAAACCAGTGAATGTCATTAAAACTATTAATTATTGCCATGAAAGGCTCAAATGGTATTGGATGACAGACGATATCTCACATAGCAATATTGCATAAAGCAGTCAAATTTTGTAGGGAAAAAAGCCTTATAATCTCATAGGTGTCTCAGAGATCAAGGAGACACTTACCTGTTATAATAAAATTCTTATATATCAGCATATTCATAGATATCAAAACCACATAAGAACCCATTTCAAGGATGATACAATCTTCTAAAAGTTCCTAGTATTTTCCTAATATCATTTTATGATTAACCAACAATTTTTGTAGAATCGTAGAAGAAATTTAATTGCCAAAGAGTAAATGTAAAAAAAGTGAAACAAGCTCTTCCAATAGAAAATTTACAACTTAAGGAGTAAACTTACAATAACACTTGTGACAATTACTTTCACTTCCCCTTTGTGAGCCATGGTCAACTCCACAAATCTCTTGGTTATGTCACTGATATTTCCCAGCCTCCCATTCTCAGCCAATAAAGCTAGTAGAAAATTTCAAAACACATATCTAATCAATGAACTTTCTTATGCTTAGATAATACCATACATGTTACACATTTAACAGCATTAAGGGAAGCAGCAAATTGGACAGTCAACAAATAAAACTAAAACAGGACTACCAAAAGACATGCAGTAGCCCTCTTTTTCCTATATGAAACTAGGGAAATGGCCCCACAACTTTGGTAGTAAAGGAACTTGCGGGATCTAATATCCCAATTAGGTGCCCCAATGAATTTTGACCCCTGACCCCTTAGTTGGAAACCAAAGGTCTTACTTAACTCAACCCTTAGGGTTGAGCAAGTGCCATAGCTATCAGTACATCGTAAATAAGAAACTAAAGCCCTGATCCTACTCAACCCTAAACCTGCAGATAAACCTTATTTTTTTCTCCACGTGGTACTAAGATCCTACACTTCTTGCTTCATTTACGAGAATAAAAAACAGCAAAAGGAAACCAAGATATCGCATAAAACTAATAGGTAAAAGGCTACAAAATTATATATGTGACCATGAACTAAAGCTTTCAATTTGAGTATACTCGAGTCACTGCAAGATAGCACCCAGCTAAATAGATGATAAAACGAGGTCTGGGCTTATAAGTTACTACAGCAATATAAATTATAAAACTACCGAAGAACAAACATTTCACAAGGAAACTCCCAAGAAAAACAAAATAGCGGAAGGAGAGAGATGTACATACTGAAGTGCAAGTTCTAGATAACTATATTGAAAAACAATAAAACAGTTGATTGCTATTCTACGCGCTGTTTAAATGCATATACAGAGAGAAAAGGAAAATAATACAGGTTCACATCACCACAGAAAAATTTTCAAGTCTCACACATCAAGTATCAGCTACTATCGTACCCAAGAAGTTCTTTGTAATATCAGAAAATTTAGCTTGATCACAGATTTCATTAATGGCCTTCAGTTTTGTATCCGCAGGCACAGACA
Source organism: Bursera palmeri (assembly GCA_026225775.1). NCBI lineage: Eukaryota > Viridiplantae > Streptophyta > Magnoliopsida > Sapindales > Burseraceae > Bursera > Bursera palmeri. The sequence continues at coordinate 1,557 of JANKKB010028900.1, read as the reverse complement.
TGTCATTTGTAAACAGAGAAAATCTAGGGGCCCTGTTCGAAGCCTCAACAAGATCAACAAGCTCAGACTCAACCTTCTCGAGTACATTAGCTTTCACTGCTGCAATGTACAATGCCGAGGCATAGTTTCCAGTACCCCCAAACAACGCCAGAGGCACCTAAGACATAACAAAAGAGCAACCAAAGCGGGGTTAAAGCAAAGAAATTAAAATATTTTACAATAGCAAAACAACTCTATATTCAAAAAACACGCAGACATGTACATTCAAGGGTCCATTCACCATTCATTTACTGACGAACAAAATTTTCGATGTCGATAGAGCATTCATGCTCAGAGAGTATCAACATTTAAACTATATAAAGTGACATCTTAAATTCGATCTACATTGAAACTTTCAAACACGTTGCGACCAACTGAGTTAGTTCATCATTTACCTTAACTTTCTGCTCCTTCTGTCCTGCAGCCGTCGCAAAATTCTTCGACAACTGTAAGAAAACATATTAGTTCATCGATTACACGACATTTCTCAAACATGAATTCGAACTTTACTTCTTCAATAAATTTGTCAATTAATTATACGGAAAAATGAATTTTTAACTTAATCGAGGCAAAATCAAAGGAAAATTCAGAAAAATTATCAAGCAATGCATAGATCAGTTTCGTGAAGAATGGAAAAAGTTACTGTGTTGCATTGTGATACCTGAGGGTGAAGAGTGGATCGCTGAGAAGCGAGAGAATCGGATCTCAGAATCTTGTTGAAGAGGGAGAGGCTCGATCGGATACGCCCAGCCGTTGCCATTTGTGCAACTTAACAAACCCTAATCAGTGCTGTTGCTCTTGCGTTTTGGTTAATCGTTTTGGGCAGCGAATATGAGAAGGCTGAGACGGAGGAGGTAGTGAATTGTAGGGAGATGATTGAGTATTGCTGGTCTATTTGTTGTTTCATGGGATGGCAACTAGGTTCTGACACGTGTAGTGTGTAATCAAATGAAGTAAATATGTGCACGTGTAAAAAATTTAAACGAATTCTTAATTTGAATAGCTAATTCTTTTTAAACCCCTATTTCAATTAATTTTATTAAAAAAGATAATCTCTAAATATATTTATAATCTAATCCACAAATACCCTTTTTCTCTTTAGTATAAATATATTTGTAGTTTTTTTAATTATTATTATTCTACTAGGATTGAAACGAAATATAGAACGAGTAGTTGTGAATTTTGAATTCTAAACTTCGGTGCTTTTAGTAATTTATTTTTTAATTTAAAAAATTAAAAAAAAGTTTTAAAAGAAGTTTAGGCTGTGGTTAAGTAACAACACTTTAAAAAATGAAGGGAAGAAAAAACCAAAATCGGCCCAATCTGCCAAACAAAGAGGCCCAATTTCCACTCTGATGGGCCGCTTTAGTGTAAATTACACTTAAGCTGAAGCCCAAAACATGAAACCAAAGCAGTAGTGTTCATGGCAGGCAACATGTCAACGCCAACCAATTTATAGTGATTGTGAGTTTTTCATCTCCCCCACAAGGAGTCTTATATATATATATATATATATAT
>JANKKB010028899.1:0-17792 GCA_026225775.1 Bursera palmeri | reverse complement strand
TTGGGAGGGAGTATATATACTATGATTTGTGGTGCACAGAGATTATTATGAGTTGTTGGATGGTTTATTATTTTCTTCTGCTTTGGAGCTATTATTAGTAGATAATAAGAGATTCCTTGTTATTGTATTTGTGGTTAATTTCTAATTTCTATAATATTATTGTGATCATATTTTTTATTAATTATTTGTTTAATTAATTAATTATCATTGTTTTTGTTCGTCTCCAAATAAAATCTTAAGCAATTTGGAGTGAAATATTTGATGGAACGGATGGGTTGATTATCATTTCGAAACTTTTCTATCTTCTGACACGCCACGTGCTCTGTATGCGATTCGCATTCACATGATATGACAAACTCGAATAATGGGCCGAGCAGAATTGGCTGTTTTACCCAGTCTGGGATCTGGGTCATTCACTTTCACTTTGTTTTGTGTGTTTGATTGCTCCATTTTGAACTTCATTCTCTCGTTTTGCCAACTTTTACAGTTTCAACTTGTATTTGTTGGATGCGGTGCACTCCCCCTTTCTTTAGAAGTCGCTAGACCTTCTTTCCTTTACGTTTCTCTTTGGAAATAATATAATAATGAAAGAGAGTTTACGATGTTGTTTCCTGTTTGTGGCTTGGGAACCAAAAAATAATGTGACGCATAAAAAATGAACTTTGAGACTGTTCTTAACATTGTTTTAGCTTGATATAATTCGTCCTTTTTCTTCTTGAGAGTTGATGCGAATAAAATACAGTTGTTGCCTTATGCGGCTTCTGCCTTCCATTAAGCATTTGCTTTCGAATATTCACCACGTAATCGTGTGATTGCGTTGAAAATTTTGGTTTTATCGCGAGTTGGTTCTTCTCTTTAATTGCGCTCGTAATGTTTTCTCTTTTTTGGGCCTTTTTATTAATAAATAAGTCCATCTGATATTTTCGTCTCGGTCAATTTCTTGCGTATTTGCTGTTGCTTTATGCTTACGCCGAATGTATAAATCAACCCTTTTATTTTATTTTCAATCCTTTTCTTCCCCACAGAAGCAAAGGGGAGAAGACGAGACCCCAATTTTTTAAATTTGTTTTAGTAGTCCATTCGTCTGAATTTTTTTAATTTCTTTTTAATCCAACACAGGGTGATAAACGTCAGACGAATGAGAACTATTAACTTTCATTTCAAGCTTAAAAAAGCAGTTCTTAAGGGGAAAAGAAAAAATGTTAATAGCCAACATTATCAAGGGCCACTAAGCTTTACGAAATCAAGCTCAACAGCTTTTTTCAAAAGCCGTCCAAGATCTCGCTTGCAAGCAAGATCATCGCACTAAATCACTACCCTACCATGTAGTTTTTTAAGTTTTAAACCAGGAAATGCGCATGCCCATTATTTGGCCTATTGCTAAAAGCTGTACCTGCTCAGTCAACTAGCACAAAAAAATATAGTCAATAATTTAACTAAGAGGAACCAATATGGGTGAAGCTTAATCCTTTTAATTCTTCTCAAGGGTTGAGAGAGTTGATGATTTACACAGCACCAACTTCCAACATTTCTACATTCACATCCTCAAGAAAAGAATCAACAGTTCATCATCGTCCTCGTCAGGGCGTTTTTCTTATTCTGACTCAGAATCCATGTTACCCATAGCTTTCAAACCTCTAGGTCTCTGCATCACATGCCCAAATTAAAATAATAAAAAAGCTGCTAACAATAATTATATATTTTCGTGAAATTTGCAGATATAAAAAAGATAATCTGAAAAAAGAGTCTCTGTTTCAGATTCAGATGTGGTTTAATAAATGCTAAATTAGAACAAAGGATGACATTAGCTACCTTCTTGGTCGTCTTCTTCTCCCTGACTTCATACCGTTCAAGGGTCAGATCACACAACCATGCACCAGGACTCACCAACTGCAAGAAACAAATCTAATCAGACTCCAAATTAAGCAAAACTCAACTTTACGTTAACAGATAAATTAATAAATAAATAGCAACATCTAATAAAGTAAAATCGATCTTTTAATCCAGTTGAGGATCTCATGCTTTAAATTTCTCTCTATTAAAAACTCACAAGGAATCTTCAATAGTGCTACTACTGCATTATAAAGAGAAAAAAAAATCTAATGCCAGTGCGGTCCAACCTGGAAAAGACTAGCGAAACCACAAACATAATTATTAAAAAAAACATATACCAAGAGAAAAAGTACATTCACCCAACAATGTGCACATTACAAAAATGCCATGCAATAATGACATAATGGCAGGAGGGTCGTCCCGTCAGTGCTCCTTCTGTCGGTTACTCTTTATTAAGACCTTTCTTTGTTGATAAGTCTTAGTGATGTACAATGAATCACCATCGTACACGTGTTACACCATTCACCGTCCACCTCAATCAGATACCCAGTACAAAGGTCCAGTTTCCAATACTTACCGAGACAAACTAGCAAACCAGTTTTGGACTCATACGTGCTTCCCATACCCACTTTTTTTTTTGTTTTCACTGTTTATAGACCCAACAATAGAAAGAAACGAAGAAAAATGCACAACAAATATCTATCTTATTTTAATCGATGATCTAGAGAATGGAGATTTGATCATTCGGCTGTAACGGTCCCACCACGAAATATTATCTTAATTTATTTTGCACCCAAACCAGGAATTGGTCACTAAGACGCTAGGTCATTATTTTCGGTACGCACCCACGCTTCCAGTGACACGTGGACACGTACATCTCACTGGTCACCATACACAACTTTTTCTTTTTAAAAAATCTTTAACTGAAAAAAATTGTAAAGCAGATCGCAGTTTCACATAAATCAGAGTCCGACCCGCCAACAATTTTGTAGTAAATACTAACATCCTTAAAAATCGTGTTCTACCCAAAAAAATAAATAAATAAAAATCAACTAGCTATAACATACTTGTACCTTGTGCTCTAAATGTGATACCTCCACTTTTCCAATGTTATTCCATATTTCTATTCTACAAAATTTTCCAAATCACATGTTCTGTTCTCAAACATTTACAAGAATTTCTTAATCAAATTTAAATCAGTTTATGTTCTCTAATCACTCAAAGCAAGTTTAAAAAATCTGGATTTTATGATGGTATTAGAAGCTTACATTGAGGGTGCGTTGAATAAACTTGGCTCTCTTCTTTGGTCTTTGTGGCAGCTTAGACCCTTTAATAGCCAAGAAATCCTCTTCCTTTTCCTTGTTGGTCAAAGCAATCACGAATTTCGGTGGCCACACCACGGTTGGTGCTGGCTCGCCGCTGGCAGAAGAAGACCCACCTTTCTTGCTTTCATGGGCTGTTTCCGATGATGCCCCTGACTTGTTATAATCATTGGTGTGGTGGTGGTTGTTATTGTTGTGGTTGTGACTGTGATGGTTATTGTTGCGGGTACCTCTCTTATCGTGAGCTACCCTATCCGGAGACGCAAAACCTCTCACACCGCCGTTGCTTTGCCCTCTCATGGCACTGGAATTCTCAGAGTTCCTACAACAACACAATACCCATACACGTCAAATAATTGGACAGAACATGTAAAAAAAATATATATTACAAAACAATTAAATTAAGTAAAGTACTTTCGGAAAGTAAAAGTGAGGTGGATTGGAGTGAATTTTGAAGTGTACAAGGACAAAAATAACCTTGGAGTGATCTAATATGGTGGGTTAAGAATGGCTTGAATCCGACGAGTGTTGCGTAGAAAATGGGGTGAGCAGTTTTTGGCTTCTATGAAGGAACCTTGGGTTTCGCTTTTAAATAAGAAGGGTCGCTAATTTCAGTTTCAACGAGAAAAACCTGATTCTACTTGGATCTAACGTGTTCAGCTGGCTTTTTGAGCCGTTGGATTATCGGCTTTTGGAGGTTGAAGGCTACGTGTTGAAAAATAGGTTGGCACGAGGGATAAAGTGGACCAGATTCCTATAACAATTTACTATAGACGGCTGGAAATAGGGACGATTATAAATGGGTCTCACTGGACACGTGGCACGGAATTTGTTCATTCCATTCTTCCAATGATACCATCGTGTTCGCAGGTACCTGCGATAAAATCAGGCGTGATGAACACAAGATAAGCTTGCTAAGGTCAAGTCCAATGCGATAAAGTCAAAAGGCAAAGTGGCTGTATTTGATCGGAAACCTCTATGGTACTTTATGGACCTTACGCAATGGGCTCAGCAATCATCATAGATTGCTTTGACAATAATTATTTAAACCACTCAAATGACAAGCTAAAATTCTTGAAAATACATTTAGCAACAAATAATTCAGCTATGATAAAAGAAAAGATTCTGCATTTGATAAAGCAAAAAATTATCACTATAATTAGAGAACAAAACATGGAAAAGAATACTTTTTCAAAGCTAGCACTACCACACACGAAGAAAATGTCCTAAATCTTATATAACATCATAGAATTTATACCCACAAGCGTCATAACATAATTTGCATTTGAGACAGTCAATACAATTACAAAGTTTAAAAGCATATGAAATGACCATTCCCTTCAGCTCTTAGTTAAAATAAATGTCCAGAAAAGTTCTCCAAATGAGCACTAACATATTCAATCACTATCCTGTATTCAGCATCAATCTAACTCCAGAACACTATCTTAGATATATCATATACACACGTTGTATAGGCTTTTCCTTCCATATTTATATCTCCTATAAACTTCAACCCAGTTTAGTAAGACTCAATTCCTAGAGAGTAAAAAAGCATACAAAGATGGCGCCCTCATGCACTCAACATGAGTCTCCTTCTGAAACCATACACTTGCACCCAACCAGACCAAATTAGAAAGCGGACAAAATAAAGAATCCTCACAAAGATTTAGCCCACATACGTATAAGCTCAAAACTTTCATCTTGCAATGAATTAGATCTAACAAACCTCTACAGTAATAAAATACTCAAGTTATAGTGGCTTAAAATGCATCAGAAAATGGTCAAGGTCCGTGTATGAATACTGAATCAATAGGTGTGTGGTGGTTCTAGAAGTCAATGGCGCCAGGCCGTCAGCTCGGTATCTATATCTATATCTTATCCACTACTGAAACAGTCCACTCCACTACCAGCAATAGCAACTGTCAATCAAACAATTCGATCTAGAAACATAATTTCCCAACAATCGAACAACTCATAATCACAAAACTGAAACATAATAATCATAAAGGTTTGCATCATGATCAGTAAATTCATAACATAGTGCAATAACCAATGCCAAATAATTTAAGAATCAAAATAATGCATTATGAATACATGTAATGCGACAAACAGATTAAATAATTCTATCTTTTCTTAATGGTTTACAAGTGGAAAAATATCATGAACCAACCGCGGCGATTAGTGATTTTCCAAAAATTAGACGGAGTTAAACGCCATTCCGATTAAAGAAGATTATGTAACTCTCCAAATCACATGGCTGTAAATACTGTTTGTTAAGGTAAAGAATAATAATCATTTTATGATTTACTATTTCATACTATTAAAAAGAGGACCCATTATATGGTAGGAGATCCAGATCTTTTTCCGCGCCAATTTGATTAGAAACCTAACAAAGTAGCTACCACTAACAGAGAACACGGACCCAGAGCGCGTCACGGCCCCACGCACAACTGATCCATTTATCCGAACGTCAAACACCACCAATTGCCTCGCAAAGCCCACCACATTCACAAAGTAACTATTACAGAAACCAACGAGACACACCAAGAACCACCATCTCATCCCACAGTGTTTAGCACGCGCCGAACAAATCGCGTATTAGAAAGCATTCCATTTCTATCGTGATAAAAAAAACTCAACCAGGGGTAACAATAGATAGATTATATGGTACCTGAGAACACGCTGAGGTGCCGGAGGCGGAGGCGGCGGAGGCGAAGACGGCCGTTGACGGAGATTGAAGTATCCATTACCGGGATGATGATTACTACCATTATTATTAGCACTAGCAGTACTTGGCTGATTTGAAGAGTCCTTGTCTGTTCTAACGACCCGAACAGTGGTCCGATGAGCCGGGGCCGCCGAGTCGTCCTTGACCTGGACTTTCATGCACCTGAGGCGTTTCCGGTTCCCCCACTGTAAGACAAAATCAGACGACGTCGTTTGTCTCGTGTTGATCTCTGAGCTGGCTCTAAATAAACCACCGTCCCCTCCGGTTCTCTCTCTCCCGTTGCTGGTAACATTGCTGATGTTTCCGTTATTACTGCTCCTCAACAAGTCCTTATCCATGTCCTTCTGCACACCTGTCTCATTCCGAAATACTAGTTAAAATTACAGGAAATTAACCTGCGACTAGTTAACTTCATATTTTGAAGTAGAAAAAAGGAAAGGAAGAGGACAATTCGGATACGGCTTTCCGGCGACATCCACGACAAGATTATTTTTTTAAGAGAAAGAGAGAGAAAGAGAAATAACGAAAGAAGGTGTGTAGGTGTAAGATGGTAACTGACGGCTGAGGATTTCCAAAGAAATCCGAAGAAAAATGGAAATTGCACTTGAAATAAAAATCTTTGAAATTAAAAATGCAACACAAATATGTGAAGATTGTGAAAGAAGTGAAGCACCGCATCGGATGGCGAAGAATTTTCGATTAATATATATATATATCAGAATTCAAGGCCCTGTTATGAGCCTTTTTCATGAGTGAAAATGGTGATTCTGAGAATCATAAGGTGAAATGAGAAAATTCAATCTGAAAATAGATGCCCTCATTACAGAGGATCTAAAGCATATAAAATACAAGAGAAAGAATCAGAAGAAGCGGCAATAAGCTCTAACGCCATATTTGGTTGCCGAGAAAATGTCGAGAAAGAAAACTGATTTGCAGCGATCCTGGTTGAATGATGGAACTTTTAGAGATCAAAACAAAGATGAACAGAAGGTTCTGCGATGTTCTTTTCCCGCAGTTTTCTGGGTAACCAACAGAGGATACCAGCAGAAAAGGCCCTGCGACGGCCATCAAGTGAAAAATCTAAGAAGAGACTGAAGAAAATTCACAGTTAAACAGGGAAAACTATTCCAGATAGCGAGAGACGAAGTCAAAAGAACCAATATGAGTTTCAAAAAAATGAAAACAAAAAAAAAAAGAAGAAAATATTTATACGAAAAAAGCTGTTGAATAGTTTCTGAAACTGAAATTTCTTGCACCCATGACTGAAATGCCCAGAAAACCTCAACTCAGAATATGACTCAGAGCTAAGCTGGAATCGGCTTCAAAATACGAAGAAAAGAAATATAAAAAAACAAAACAGAAGCCCATTGAAACTGCGATTAGAGAAGGACCAGTCCAAAGTTGAATTGAGAAAGGAATTGTTTTGTTTTCGGATTTTATGTTCATAATGACTCCATACCTCCAATATCACCTCCAATACCGTAAATTTCACCACAAGTTTGTCTCTTTTGTATCAGAATCTCAACGAAATAGATGACATTTCTAGGCCAAAAAAGTAGAAATCTTCAGTTCTCACGAGAGACTCTGATCTTCATCCTTATAAAACAGGTCCAATCTCTTGAAAATGTATCTGCAAAACAGAAATTTGTCAATTGAAAAAAGGTTATATTGGAGAATGAATCGCATAAAACTGACAACAAATCAACTATATTTTCCTGCTACAGACCTCTGAAACTCCAACTTCTTGCGACCTTCACAGGTGAATTTTAATAAAACAAAACCAATCTGCAACAGGTAATCAAAAAAATTCAGTACAAAATTCCTTCAGAAGTAAACTCCAGCAAATCTGTTTGAATGTTTATATAACCTCAATTACACACCTCTAACGCTCTTCTCCCTACCAGATTCAAATTCTCAACATTCGTTTGACGAATTCTCGTCAATTCTCACTCAAAATCCTATGTTCGGTTTCTGAGAAAGGATAAGGAAGTGAAGGAAAACTCAAAGAAATCTCAGAGTTCAAACGAAACTATATTGAGCTTCTTCTTCTTCTGCTTCTGATAAACGAAATGCCCTCTCTCCCTTACAAACTCAGTTTTATACCCCTGCCTATCTCCGTTCAACAACGAGCATCTCTTGACCGTTAATCTACAATCGAACGGCCCTGATTGCTCCTTCTTTGAGCCGTCAAGTTCCGTCTGTTGTGAAATTCTTATGTGATTGCCCGTGGCAAATTGCAATTGTGAATCACTTAACGGAGTTTATCGATCTAACAGAATCTTTAACGACGTTGAATTTTTTGTTAAATTATAGCACCTGATGATTATTAAATATATTCTATTATTTCGATTAATAATTTTGCCATCAGGGGCTCAGGAATCAGGATTAGTACGCTGAGTTTGCCTAAGGTTAGTTAATCACGTGAGTGAACTGACCATGGTTAAAATTTAACTGGACTAACGAGTCTTGCGTTAGGGTGTATCGGACAGCGTCGTTTTGTATTCTCCCAAATCCCTAATTGAGTTACTTTTATCAAACCGAACCGGCTTGCTTTATTAATTTAAAAACTGTGCCAAGTGGCGTTGCATTATTTGACGGGGGCATGGCTATCGTAGTCCCGCCAACACTTGATTTCCCATAACCCTAATCTCGGATCTAACCACCTCTTTCCCAGCCCAGCCGTCCCTCCCTCTTAAGTCTCAAGTCAGCTTTCATCTTCACCACCAACAATTACGAAGCCGGAGACCTGAGAATTCGTCGATGTCAGCTTGATAACGGCGGCCGAAAGACAAGTTCAAGGTATTCTTTTTTCAAATTTTTCCTTTTTCCGATTCGTCGACGTTGGCGTGATTACCCCTGACTTTCAATGATCAATTACCGTATTCAACATTATACGATTGCTTGCTTATTAATATGCAGTTGATTATGATGAGATATTGTTAGGAATTTGAAGCGATACTTGTTTAAAGGATAAAGTTCAATGAAATTCATAAAAGAAAAACAAATAAAAAGATGAATATTGCTGTAACTGAACCATACTGGGATGGGGATATAGTGAATATTCCTAAATTATGATTCAACGTAAATAAACGTTTTTCACAGTGAAATTTAAATTCCATAATTATTGAATGAAAATTTCCTTTTCTCAAGGCCGTGATCCAATAAGTTGAAGGCCTGTTTCTTTGTGCGGTGGCCCACAATGGCCCAATAAGACATTAAGATGTTTTAAAAAAATAAAATATAAAAAGGTCACGTGAACGTGAAAGCGAGATCTCCCCGCTCCATCCTATCAATCCGATTAGGGTTTGGGCTTCGCCAAAAACTCGAACAAACTGCCAGTAAAGCAAAGGGAACAAACATAAAAAATTCCCAACAATCCAATCTGACGTTTTCTGTGAACAAATAAAGAACGGGTAGGTAGGGTTTCGTTTCATTTTCAGTTTATAATTATCGTTTTTTTTTTTTTGGTTGAAGATTTTTTAAATTTCTTTCTCTTAGAAAGTCAGGAGTTATTTTTCTATAAGGATTCTGCTTACATATTCGTCTGGGTGTTGAATCCTTGCTATATTAATATAAAATACGAGTTCAATTGTTTTGTATTCTGAGCAGATGTATAACGGCATCGGTTTACAGACCCCAAGAGGGTCAGGGACCAACGGCTACATTCAAACGAACAAGTTTTTCGTGAAACCAAAGACGGGTCGGGTTACCGACAGCACGAAGGGATTTGATGCGGGTCAGGGCATGGCTGGAGTTACTAGAAAGCCCAACAAGGAAATCCTCGAGCATGAGCGTAAGCGTCAAATTCAACTTAAGCTAGTCGTGCTTGAAGACAAGCTTGTTAACCAGGGTTACACAGAGGCTGAGATCGCCGAGAAGCTGGAGGAGGCTAGGAAAACCTTGGAAGCCGCCTCAGCTTCTGAGGAAAGCGGTGGACCCACCGCCATAGTGGTTGCGGACGCAAAGTAAGTGATCTCTCTGTTTCCATGTAGATGTATGTGTTGATCGTAATAGAGCAATTCGAATGTTTTAAAGAGTTGGGGTTATGTGCTTCTTAGCTAAAAATGTGATAGAAGCGTAATAACATAGGAAATAGGTATTTTCTATTCATTTATATGTTTGATTAAAACATAAAATATTTTTCAACTCTAATTTATGGTTTTACTGCGTTCTCTAACTGAAAATTTAGAGCCTTATTTTTTGGAATTCGACCTTGATACTATCATCTAACCTAATGTTGATGATGGTTATTACAATAGTTATGTCTGTAGTTTCTTTGGATTGATGCTCTTGATAGCTATAGTTATCTTTTAGGGTTGTGGTTTATTAATTTAGATAGATTGTTTTGTTGGCTTGATCAGGGTTTCAGGAACGGAGACCCATCAGATTGCGGCTAGAAAGGAGAAACAGATGGAATCATTTAGAGCTGCTCTTGGGATAGGTACGACTGAACCTAATGAACTACGAGATGGAGGAGGTGATGATGGACCAAAAGGTGGTCGAAAGAGTGGTCTGAATGATGACAAGTGGATTGAAAAAGGTGAACACGCCTTTTTGGATAGGGAGACTAGCTGGAAGAGACGTGTGCCAGAAGAGGGAAAAGACAAGAAAGTTGAGAAGAATGATAAGAATAAAGGTGTTAAAGATATGAAAAATAAAAAGGATGAGCTCAGGCATCACAATGGACCTAGCAGAAGGAGAAGACGGAAGGATGACTTTTCTGATTCTTCTGATTCAGATAGCAGCAGTAAGCATGCTGAACTTATATCAAAGAAGCATCGTAAAACCAGCCAGAGGAGTGATTCTGAAAGTGAACCTGATACTGATGATGGTAAGAAAAAAAGTAAATCTTCAAAGAAGCAGAAGAAAAGCAGAAAACGTTATAGTGGCAACTCTGACTCTTCGACTGATGATGATGACAATGGTAAGGCTAGTTCCAGAAAGGAAGTTGAGAAATATAAAAAATCTCATAGGAGGCATGACTCAGATGAGAGTTCTGATTCTGATGAAGGCTTATATGAGCATAAAACTCTTAAGGGGAAGCAGCATGTTAAAAGAACAGCCCGACATGATTCTGAGTATGAGTCTGATACCAGCAGTGGGATGCAAAAGAAAAGAAATCAGCTTGTGAAACAGAACAATCAGCTGCGTGGAAGCCACAAGAGGGAGAGAGAGAATTCCGATGCAAAGCCTCATAGTAAGAACAATAATGATAGATATGGGAAAAGCAACAAAGACTCAATAAAGAGGAGCCCAATGAGGAAGGACTCTGATGATGAAACATCTGGTGCTGACAATGATGGTAACATCAATAAAGCTAGAAAAGGAGGGATACATGATACTGATGACGAAGATTCAGATTACAGTTATGGGAGGAAGAGTTATAAGGTAGCTGCAGGAAGGCCAAAAGCAATTGACAAGAAGCCAGCTTCCCTGACCGATGACAGTGATACTAGCAATGCAGACAGTGATGACTCTTGTAAGAGGGACCGTGATAGTGATTCAGTCAGTAGTGATGGTAACAGACGTGAGAAAAGTGGGAAGAACTCTATGGGTAGAAACAGAAGTGGTCGTGAAGATGATGTGAATAACAAAGCTGGACAAAGTGGTCATGGATCTAGTCCTGCTTTAAGCAATAGAAGACGAGAAAGAAGTGGTCTTGACAATGATGATGCATTAGACACAGTGAGGAAATTAGAGGAGAGAAGTGTGTATCAATCTAGAAGAGATGCTGGCGATAGGGATAGATCCACCTATGGCTATCAAGAAAGGATGACAGGTAAGAGGAAGTTTGATGATTCAGACAGGGAGGAGCAGCCAAAATTGAAGTTAAGAAGTCGAATTGTTGGGAAGGAAGCAGATCACAAAGATCATCCTGCAGATATGAAACTGGAGTCGGACTTGGACACTGAAACATATAGGAAAAAGGATGATCGAAGAGGGGATGATTGGGATCACAAAGAGTTTTCAAGGGGCAGAAGGCACGCCAGGGATGAAGAGGAGCGTGAAGGGAGAAAACATCAGAGAGATGAGGATGAGGATTACAAATATAGGAGGCACAGAGAAGATGATGAAGGGCCTGATAGGGGAAGTCGAAGGCATGGAAGAGGAGAGGAAGAAACACGAGGAAGAGATCACGATTGGGACAAACAATCAGATTACTCCAAGAGGGTTAGATATGATGATTCTCGGTCAAGTGAGAGAAGGAGAAGTGAATACAAACATGGTGATGATCGTGGCAGATATCGAGACTAAAACTGCTTTCTTCAATTCACAGTATAGTTGGTATGTTTATTCGCCCATCAGAACTCCATATATTATGCATGTCATTGTGAAAGGTACTGATTTTTAGTTATAAATAAGATTTTGAAATTTAAGCCAAAAGATACTGCAAGAGTGTTATCTGAATTATATACAGATTTATGATTTCATTTCAATACTAATTGATTTGCTAACTACAACAGAAATAAAAATCTGGGTAGGAGCTGGAGTAGCATATTTTTTTGTTTTAACATGGGTGAAAAGACTTATCATTAATTGAATCCTTGTGCCCCAGAATTGTGGACACCTTGGATATTACGAAATTTGATGGTGTGGTACTTGTGATTTATGAGATAGCATTGAAACAAGGAATGGATTCAGGATAGTCGCTGCTTCATCTGAGCCTTAATGCTTCGTACTCTTTTCTTGATTGATTTTTTTTAATTAAGTTATTACAATTTTTGTACTATTCCTTTAATGTCTTTGGTTTTGGAGTTTCGTTGTCTTAATTGGAGTTTAAATGGATTTTTACAGCCTTTCCAAACCAAAGCTAAGGATCTCCAAGGGCTGAGCCAGTTAAGCAAAGCTTGGGAAGGTGGACGCGCTGCCGCACGAATTGGCTAGATGCATTTTGTATTAGGTGTTGTTTATATGATGATATTTTGACGTTTTATGAACTTTGTATGTCTTTGGTTAATATGCCTTGGTTATGCCATGGTTGCAGTGAAGAATGCGCTGTGATTGCTTGGAAAACGTTAGTAACAGAAATTATAATATTTTGATATCTCTTAATGTACTTTCTATGATCTACAAGAGAAATAAAAACCAGTAATTTCATAGTAATGTGTGTTTTTCCTGGTCTGGTGGTCTTCAAGGAAATATATTTTTATGAACATTTATGCTGTAAAAACATGGTTTGGATTTCAATTCATAATCCGAGTTATAAGTGCTTTCGTTGTCAATTTATTAAAAAATAATAATAATAAATAAATAATCAGTGTTATTTTGGTGAATTTAAACACTGCTTGATCATGACTTCGTGGCACTTAATGTCGTCTAGAAATCTAATGCACGGTAACATGAAATTTAAATGAACGACCGCGGAGCTTATAGCTAGCGCCTTTCAGCTGAGTTAGTGTTAAGCTATGATTCTTGACCCCTGCTTTGTCTATTTCATCGTTGGGCTATGATTAATGTTATTGAAGTCGCCATGCTACACGCCATCAACAGAGTTTAACTGGTTTAATCTTTAAAACGTTCCAAGCAATAGAAAATTCATTCTTTTACACTCTTATCTCATTTTCTAAGACCCTTCCAAACAATTCGTGCTTACGGCACCTCCTGCGACATTAGAAGAGTGACGGCTTTCTGGTTGAGATAATCTAAAGGAATCCTTTTTCATTCTGGGTCCTCAGTAGAGACCGCACTTCACAAGGTGCTGTTAGGTCTTAAACCTCAGGTTAGGGTTGATAAAGCTCAATATATTTCATCAGTAATCCACTAGAAAAGGTTTTTGTAGACCCTATATTAACATGAATATCAGCAGCTTCCCTGTGTCCAAACATGTTGGGCACATACATTTGAAATACGTGCTTTCAAATTACAAATGCATTCAGGTAGAGAAGTGCTTCAAAGTACTATTTACACTGAAGCAATCGCAAGACAATCATGATAAAGTAAGGCTACAATCTGTATAGGCGACCACACTGAAAACTACCAGATTCCAAGAACTGGCTTATCATATTGCACAGTTCCTTTATGCACTGAACCCTTTGCGAAGAGAACTCCAAGGTCCTGAAGGGAAGCTGACACAAGCTTGTGTTGCTGCCTCAGCCATCTTCTCCTTCTGAATTCCTGCATTGCAGATGTTTGCAAGAGAGCGCATGTGCTTCATTCCATATTGGGATAAGGATCCGCAGTGCATCTCAAAAGTCCTCACCTGCATAGAGAAAAAGAACACATGTTCTCAACATCAAAATGGCCACAAAAGACCCTTGTTAACAGGTAAAAAAGCAAAGATAAATCGTTTTAACAATCAGGAAGTTTACCATCGATTTAAGGCAGTCCCAGTCATCAACAAGAGGTTGCCCGGCAGATCGAACAGTGGTCAAGATCTCTGGACCTTTCTCAATCCCAAATAAAAGTTTCCCAATAAGTTTGATGCTGTGGTCTATATGCATTCTGTGAGACATTGCTTCAACAAACTGCTTCTGAGCTGCAACCTTCCTGAAGGAGCCCTCTGGGGCCTTGCGGTACTGTAAAATGGAGGACGACTAATTTGAGATAGTGTAACAAGTAAAAGGGCATCTTTTATACACACTGAAGAATGGATCATTATTTTATCTAACATATCTTGACATTTACAATAAAAAGGCATTAGCTTGTTATATCAAAAAAGAAAACACGTTATATATGACAAAATCTTTCTCCTTGTTACCTTTAAAACATAAAATCTTGAAATGTACTCCAACCAATCTATTAAGGCACTCCCAATTATCATGTCCATTTACCCATCAGAGCACCTCTTAAAACTTCTTTAGTAACAACAGATCCGAATTGTCCAATAACATGTTATCAGTATTTATAGTAGCAGAACATAAGTTCTATATTTGCATCACTAGTCTATCTTTCAATCTTTTGAACTCTGGAAACTGCTATGTTGCCTGGTATACACCACTGGATTGGAATCATAAACAATTATAATTCTTGATTGTTCCAAATCACTGATGCTTGATCAAGTAAAAACCTCATTTATCTTAACCTACTTCCAAACATGCATAAGCCATAAAACATTATTCCATCTAAGCACTAGCAAAACTATTGTAACCATGTATACAATACAAGTAAAAGAATACAAAGTACAAACCTTATCCCAGAAATGCACAAGATCAGCGTCACGCTGGTTAACAGCTTTTGAGGGTGGCCTCAAAGAATTTTCATCCACAAAACTGTAGTTATCATTTGCAGGATTTGTACCCAAGTACAAGAAGAGATTGTCCTTGCTAAGCCCAATATCACCATATTGCATGACATGAGAGCCAAAGGCAGAATTGTCATTTGCAGTCCTCTTTTTTACCTGAAAATGCCAACATCATAAAATTGATGCAGCAGTTATCAGAAACATGTTGAAGCTTAAGGCATTGATAACCTACTGGGTTTGACAAGAGCAAACAATTATATTCCTTGTTTACAATCATAATGGATTGCATCTAGAGACAACAAACATCTATAAGATTCCTACCAGTTCATACTGCTGATGCAAAGTTTCTGACCGCAAGTTGTGTATGTCACTGCACCAAAAAAAAAAAGCCAGGATATTACAGTTGGCACAAGAAACTAAAAATATAAGGGAGCTTTCAAGTTTTCATCACTAAGCCTCACAATTGACCAGAAAAGACAATTGCAATTGCAAGAACAAAAAAAGACATAAAACCACAATTGCCAAAAGAAATGGTCAATAAGTTGATAAGGTACATATTTAGCTTGAATCAGCAACTCAACTCCCTCCTTTTCATGTTTTATAACAATCACTAAAAAATATTTCCTAGAGAAAAATGGTCTATATGATGAAGCTGCATACTTTGCATCAAGGATGAAATAATTTAAATCATAAAATGTCTCATACCTATCCTCCATCCAAGCAACACTATACAAGTCACCCAAACAGGTTTCATATTCAGGGGGAGGACTAGGATTCTCTCCAGGGCAATAGGTTCCCCAACTGCTCTCTTCAGCATTAGCTGCTGTGGTTGCATAGATATTCAAACCCTCAGGAAGAAGACCCTCAAAGATACTGCCAGATTCACAGGCTTCAAGATAAAATACCTACAGTTTTCCACACAAAACCCGTCAAAAATTTCAATTTTGCCAAAATTTTTACAGTGCATATAGTAAACGGCAGTTCATCAATGATTTACCAAGCTCTTATATGTCCCTGAAGCATGCTTCTTCTTTAAGACATCAATCAGATCATTTGCATAAATATATGGGCTGGTAGGCATCCCTGAGAGACACGATGAAATGAACAATATGAAGTTGATCATCATGCAGAACCACATATCTATCATCAATTGCAAAACTACAATACCGTATCTACTTAAATAATGTTTGCCAGCATTCCAATACTTCAAAAAAGTGTAACCGCATAACAAATATTCAATTTTAATCACTAATTATGATAAATTAATAACACAATTACTAAGAAAGACGTCAATTTCCTATACACTAATATACAGAACAGATGCCACACTCGACTCAATATTTGTGACTCTTGCTCAACTAAACCATAAATAAAACCCGAGAACAATACCAAAAAAGACCAGGATCAAAATATCTAATAAACAGATACACAGACAAAGAGCAAGCCATGAATTCTTATAAGAAAGTTAGGAGCTACTAACCGAGGACCCCAGGACCGCCATGATCTGTATAGTATATGAAAATATGATCATTGGGTCCGCTATCCACAACTTTCCCACTGCCTCCTGTAACAGCTGTTTTGTTTCCAAGGATGGCAGCAAAGAAGTTTCCAACAGTAACATCTTCCCCAGTGTAATCCTGCCATATCAAAAGAACCCACATCAAACAACTTACAGATTATGAGTAGCAGGTTGATATGATATTATCTCAACTAAGCAAACCTTTGGGACTCCCGCATAAACATCATCGCCATGAGGACTGTTGATGATGACTCCAGGCCTAGGGTTTTCTTCATTGTAAGCTATGTCATCGTACATGAAAACAATAATATTTTCCTCCTTCAGCCCACCTTTCCTCAGTAGTTGATAGGCATGGCAAACATCAGCCTGGAGAACAAAAATATTCACGCACAAAAACAATTTTACCAAAAAAAAAAAAAAAAAAACTAAACCTTGATAACATCAATAAACAGTCTCGTAAATAATAATAATAATTAGACAAAAAAAATTGAGATTTTGACCTGGTGCCTGTAATTCCAGTAGCCGTTAGATCCAGCGATCAGGACCGCCCATCTGGTTCCCACAGTATCATCATCGTCGTTGGCCGGACCGCGACGGAAGAACTTTGATGCTTCTGAGGGCAATCGGAGGACGTCACCAGCTACGTCTCTGGCTGCATCGGAGAATCCGGTCAGGACAGCGAGAAGCGTGAGGAACACGGCAGCTGCGACGCGCGTCATCGCCTCGTCGAATGTGCTGGATTGGTGTAGCTAATTTTACAATCGAGAAATGACAGTGGACGAGCGGGTAATACATATATAGTGGCGAGTCCTTTTAGTTTTGTCGTGTGATTGCAGCTGGCACCTACAAGTCAGCTTGAAAGAGATGATTTTGATTTGGACGGTCCGGATGCAATAGACCCAAGATTCATCATAACCGTAGGTCTATAATACTGGACATCGGTCGGCAGAGATTCATGCGGTTCGTACAATTAACTGCAGGGAGTTACGAATTCCACTAATTGGGCCTATGGTGCGCAAGTGGGCCCAGTCAAGAACTGCGTTGTTAAGTAATGGTATTTGATTGGCTGATGTCGCGCACTTTTTCGTCCTGTCCCAACAAGTGGATAACTGTTACACATTAAGAGGATAATAAAAAAATAAAAACTGAAACCAAGAGCAGCTAAAAAAAAAAAATTAAAGTTAAAGATAAACAAAAACGGGGAAATGA
>JANKKB010028898.1:0-17766 GCA_026225775.1 Bursera palmeri | reverse complement strand
ATTAACCTTTAGCTTTGTCATCAACTTACTGGCCTCTGTAGGAGCAATATTGGCGGCCTCAGAAAACAGTTACAACCACCCATCGCACTAAGAGTCCAAAATTAGGTCTAAATATCACCAGTGAAGTTCAAGACTTAATGTAAACCTCTGCCTAGATCAACAGGAAGAAAGAAAAAGCTATTCAGTTGAAAAGTAAATCGATTTCACCTTCGTTCCTTACTAAGAAAGCTCATCAAATCATGACAAATGGCTTCTGGAAGAAGCAATCGTCCTTTGAAGCTGTGGCTAATCACACCAAATATGCCAATCCCAGAAAGCATAAATTTTAAGGGAAGGGAAACACTTCCAGAGTATCATTTTGGAATGATGTCTTGATAATGATCAGGAACTACTCCTAAAATACTAGTATCTTAGTTAAAATCGATCTAATGTATCAAAACAGGTAGCACACTGAAGGTTCAAAAAAGAAAACAATATAATTCCTATAATCTTAAATTATTTGTCATTCAAAATTTGTCCCATGATGGGTAAAAATTCAAACAATACAAGATTTCACAATTGATACATGATTTTCTGTCATTTTTGTTTGATTGTTAGAACGGGGGAGTTAGTTGCTTCCAAGATGTGCAGCCTATAAATAGATTTCCTATAGCACATCTTTAAACGAGGAAATATGTGAAGAATATTGCAAGAAATTATATAAATAATCACCTGTAGTGCTTTTAATACACTGTACAGAGCTCCCCTAGACCTGTTTTTGAGTACAATCCATATTTTACGCCAATACGAGGTCTCCTTCTTCTTGTTGTTCTTCTTGTTGGTCGGGCAGCCGTCCTTCTCGGTAAGGAAGAAGAATACGCTTGATTTCCTCTGCACTAAGTGTCTCATACTCTAAGAGTGCATTTGCTAGTGCATGTAATGCCTTCTCATGCTGAAACATGTCAAGCAAAAATTGGCATTACAAAGAAACCAACATTGATGACATCAGACATTATAAAAGGTCCCAGACTCCTTTCGAAATACAAATATGCCAACAAAATGGCAGATCATGAACAAACCTTCTTTAATAGAGCTTTCACACGATCATATGCTTCTCTAAGGAGTTTCACCACCTGCAGAATCAATTAGGCAAATTCAGATTGAAAAAATAACTATCATAATTAAACATAACGAATGCGCAAATTCTACAAACATACTTCAGCATCAATACGTGATTGCATCTCTGAACTGGGTCGTTCTTTGATATGAACTGGTCCAATTACATCACTCATCCCACAACTTGATACCTAGCAAAAAGACGAGTAGTTTCAATCAATTGATTTGAAACAATCAATTTTAATGATCTGTAAGAGTTGAGATGAAAGTCCTTCAGATATTTTAAATTCTGGTTTTTGTAACAATCTGAGGAGTAAACATAATATATAGGGAACAACACAAACTAATTTCAAGTGCAATCATTCAATTATATCTTGGCATTGTTAATATAACAAAGAAACTAAAACAGAATGTTTGCTATATCACAAAATATTTGAAAAAGTTCTTTTGTTCCTCACAAATACCACAAAGAATTTCAGAGTATACCATGTATTGGGCAAGCTCTGTAGCTGTGTTAAGATCACTACTTGCTCCAGTTGTGATAGCGTCCTGACCAAAGATGATCTCCTCTGCGACCCTTCCCCCCATACAAACATCAAGACGTGCTAATAACTGCTTCTTGCTAATTGATGTCTCATCACTTGAAGGGAGTTGGGTAACCATTCCTAATGCAGATCCACGTGGCATAATTGTTGCCTTGTGAATAGGATGTGCACCCTCAGTGTTGAAAGCAACAATCGCATGACCGCTCTCATGATATGCAGTAAGCTGAATTAATGTATTGTAATGTTTCAGCAAACAACAATCCCTTTTGAGATCCCACATAGATGATTCTCTTCACAGCAAAAAATGAACTATCTATACATTTCTACCAGCAGTTTATTCTGAAAATGGTAAGCAGATAATACTTGTATGATTGCTACAGGCTAACTGTGATGAATTTTAAGGAACAATTCAGTCAAATATTGTGCTTCTAGAACTGTTGTAGACCAAATGAAAAATTTATGAGAGAACAAATCAGATAAATTTGAAGAGAACTGAAAGCATACAATACCCAAACCAGAGTTCCATCACTACTCCCCCTAATCTCTCTAAAGTTTTAATATTGACAAATGACAAAGGAGACTGATAAGAACCTTAGGAGAACTACACCCGAAAACTAGCTATTAAAGTGGGAAAACCCAAAGTCTTATAAATCCCACATAAGAAAACCACATTTCCAATGTGGGATTAAATCCCATACCTTGCAATTAGGATCCTAACAAAGACAAATTTGTGGCATAAGATGAAAATTACATACACCCTTTGAAAATTACACACACCCTTTCCCAGTTCGGCAGCATGGGTGAAACATATAGTGAAATGGAGACTTGAAAGATTGTATGAAGCTTAGATCCCTCATCTCATCATCTCAGTACTCTAGACTACATAATGAATGCTAAACATACCTTCTTTGATTCTTCAGATATGAACATGGTTTTCCGCTCAGTACCCATAATTATCCTGTCTTTAGCAAACTCCAACTCTGAAGCAGTTAATTTCTCCAATCCTTCAACAGCAGCTTTAATGGCAGCTATGTTTACCAAATTTGCAAGATCTGTTTGTGAAGAAGAAAAATGTGGCTGAAGTTTGTTGGCAGCACATGGCCAAAATGATCCAGAAACAAAACTGCTACGTATCATTGGTGAGAAAAATGCTACTTTTGCAGAATGAAATTAAACTTACCAGCCCCATTAAAACCTGGTGTACCTCGGGCAATTGCTTTAACGTCGACATCATCTGCCAAAGGTTTGTCCTGAAGATAGAGCTCCAAAATTTCTTGCCGACCCCGCACATCAGGATTTGGAACAACAATCTAAAAGTGAGTTTTGTTTAGCCACCTCTCTCCAAAATTTTTCTATATTTCTTATCAAAATAATGTATATATTTGGCATTAACTTTCTATGCAAAGAACATAGAAAAATTAAATTCAAATATACATTGATAAGAAGTCAAGTTATATCTAGAGCAAACATAAGTTGACTCATCACCATAAGAATGGCTCAAGTAAAATTTCAAACAATTAAATGAAAATGAAGTTTTTATTCATCAAATGACAATCCAAGATCTAAAAATCTAATAAGAAGACTAGACCACACCAAAGCTAGAACTAATACATCAACATTCAGTCAAGAATCTTCACAAAAAAAAAATCATTCGAGTCATTTGAACAACAAGCTTTTCATAAACAAAAGACAGTGTTTTGAAATATTTTTTATTAAATTAGTCGCAAAAGTGGAGCACGTTTCCAAAGGAGACAAATTTTTCCTGCAAGATACCCAATGCCAGAGCCATGATTGTCAAGTTCTTGGGGCCCAAGTTAGTGGCAAGGATAAAAATTAAGTTGAAACGGGACTATTTCCATGAACAGGAAATTTTGCGGAAACACGTGTAATTGCAGTTGTGCACTCCACACAAATTAAATTACATTGGAACCATATTCAACTGAAAGCACAACAATGGACCAAGTTTCTAGCAGCATCATAAAATTTGCATCCAATAATGTATCATCTGGTTAAGACATGGATTCCAATAAAATGCACAAACAGGGAAGCAGCTAGTGAAACACAAGTAATAAACATGCTTTATAGCATTTGTTCAAACTGAAACCTCCAACAGTACCGTCTTCAGTTTAATAAAAAATTATGGAAAAAGAAGTTAAAAGTTCTGATGAACTAGAAACATAGGATACTAAAATCTTACATGTCTGTCAAATCTACCAGGCCTCGTCAAAGCTGGATCAAGAATATCAGGCAAATTTGTTGCAGCCATCAAAATAATTCCCTGTGGATAAGTCATACAAGTTATACCAATTAAGAAAATAAAAAATGTATAAAAAACTCAATCATAGACCAAGCTAGTTAGATGCACCTCATTTTGTTCAAAACCATCCATTTCAACAAGCAGTTGATGCAATGTTTTTTTGGTGTGGCCTTCCCATTGTTTTCTTGTGGATCCAACGGCATCTATTTCATCAATGAAGATGATGCAAGGAGCCTATAAAGCATAAAATAAGGTATACCATGTGATCATGGAAGTATATCATAGAGTTAAGCAAACATTATATGACATTCACAGATGTTATAACTTCTGATGATGTGGAAAAGAATCAATAATAGACATAGCTAGAGCAACAAAAAAGAATTATGCATTTAGCAGTGTTATAATTTCCTTTGAAACTAAAATGGATGTGGAATATCATATTATCTTAAATACAATGATTTATTTCAAAGTCAGCAACATGAAACCTTTTTTTTTCTCTGTTAAGTATATTGAAAGAAAATATTAGCAACAAAAATCTAAATGCATTGCAAATGTCTCAAACACCACGTACATATTTCTAGTATATTTACCCCATCCTTAAAGAACTTAAAAGGAAACAAGATAAAAAATTGAAAATCAACAGCACAAATGGTTGTCATGAGAATTTTCAAATTTTATTTAGTTGTATCTTTCTTTAATGTTTCGATCTTCCTGCACTGTCACCAAAGGATGCATGAAAATGACAAACCTTTTTTTTAGCCGCTTGAAATAAGGACCTTACACGACGTGCACCGACCCCAACAAACCTGCCATATGAAAGCAAAAGATTCAACTCAGCATCAATAGCATATATTTTATTTTAAGTCAATGACACCTGAAATATCACTCAAATAGTTCCAGATTCAAACACTATCAGTTATCTAAGATTGAGCAAACAGACAAGCTCATCCCTTCACCAGGTGCAGTTGAAATCAATTCTCAGATTACTAGCTCTTTATGTAATTTACATGGGAATAGGAACTATTTACTACCTTGAGCCAAACATCCAATTACCAGTCATTTCTTTACAAAAATAACCACATACTAACTTCATCTCTGCTTTTTTCTTGCAGAATGTTACTCAAATGTAACAAGCAATGAAACTACCACTTTTGTTTTAGTTACCATTTGATATAATAATCTCAAAACAAGAAAATTTTCCGTTTTAAGATGCTTTATATAAACATCAATCAACTACTCAAACAAGAGACCCTCAAGGACACCCAAATAGAATGCCATTACTAGAACAATTAAGCAGATTATAAAAGATATCCATTGCATGAGAAAATACTTTTAATATCTATTCCCTAGGAATTACCAAAAGATGCTAGGGGGTACAAACACTAAACATCTCATTTTTAATTGGCCAAAAATTTTTCTACAGAATTTAATCATTTGAGCCCACAGATTAGTTTATTGTTGATTACCTTAAACAGCCGATATTACAATATGAACTTTTGATCATTCAAAAATACAGATACATCTTTTCAACTGCAATGGGACTAAGCAATTACAAAAGTGTACGATGCATAAGAGCATCTAAAATGATATCTTCTCTAGTGGTATGAAAAAATAAACATAACGTTTGCCATCAAATGAGAAAAACTACATGTTCTAACAAGACCAAAAAAATAAAATTATATGTTAATTTTACCAGTGTCTTAGCTAAGAAGCATATGATACCATTTCCAAGACTTACAACAGGGTCTTAATAAAATTATGAACATAAATAAGCAGCAAAAACAAAAGCAAGAGATGGCTTACATTTCCTCAAATTCAGATCCTGCTCTATAGAAAAAAGGTACCCCGGCTTCTCCAGCAATAGCCTTCAAGGTTCAAAATCAATCAAACCATTTTCAGAATAATGTTTATGAAACCAGAAGCATTACAATTACCTGCTCTATATTTTATATTCCTAGTATTATTTTCCATATTTACTTCAGTTTAAGCTAATTGAACGTATGCTATAACCTTTTATGCCCTTTATGGTTAAGTCCAGAACCTAGAAAGTCCTTGACACGTAGAAATCCTTTACGAAGGTATACAAGAAGCATCTTACCTTGGCAAGCAGAGTTTTCCCGGTTCCGGGTGCTCCTGTCAAAAGAATTCCCTGCAAAATTCATATAAAACTCATAATTTTAAAAATAATCTAGCATATGACTGGAGAAATTAAATACAAAGTAAATGATAATTTATTTAACGTTAAAAGGAAGCATGAAATATTTTAGCACATTAAGCCACATATGTATTTTAACCAATTTTCCAAATGCTTGAGAAGAACAAATGATTTAACAGCAAGTTCCTGATTAACTCTTAACTTCAACGGGCATGCAAAGATCGTGCAACTACAAGCATACTTGTTAAAATCCTAGTAAAAACCCTTCAATCCCTGGCCACCATAGCTTCATTGAGGTGATATATTGCCCCAGTTCATAACTTGCATGTAATCCTTACACAAGACCATGATAAATTTCTTCGTCTCATTTCAATTTACCAAATGTGACCATGGCAAAATTAAACATTGAGATATCAAATCAAAGGGCACCTATTGAGCTTAAGAGGAATTTAGGCAACAGACCACAGTTGATGCAAAGAAAAATTTACTCGAGGGAAAAATAAAAATCTCCCACAAACCTTTGGCAACTTCCCACCAAGGCGAGTAAACTTAGATGGGTTTTTCAGATACTCCACTACTTCCACGAGCTCTTGTTTTGCATCATCACAACCTTTGACATCCTTGAAAGTTTTGACATTCTGCAAGAGAACACGTTAGCAGGAAAAACGTGGCAGGTTCATGATTGATTGTGATACTCCTGAATGTTAATAATAAAAGAAATGTGAGAGATCATTCCTACAATAATTTTTAGGGCAGTTGTTTGTTTGTTAGACTCTTTTAGATACGATTTTAATTGAAAATAGCAGCACTTCCCCAAATACAGCAATTTGTCCTCAAAATCCAAAAGTAATCTATCTCATCTTTTCTGTATTCCCTACAAAGAAATGCTAAGGAGCAATGATTCACATGCCACTGGTCATAACAGTGTCAATGACAAGTAGCTTTGCAAGCACAGAACTTTAACTTTTACCTTCTCAGGCATAACTTCTTTATTCAACTCTTTTGGGGTATAGGAAGAACTTGAGCCAACACCTGAAGCTCCTATACCGCCCAGGCTTCCTATGTACTTTTGAAGTGCAGCAGCACCCATTAACCTGAAAAATTAATAAGAGTAACAATTCTAAGAGACAAGCAAGCACTGACAACTTTGACTACATGTGAGAATGAAAAATCA
This sequence comes from Bursera palmeri, assembly GCA_026225775.1. Classification (NCBI taxonomy): domain Eukaryota; kingdom Viridiplantae; phylum Streptophyta; class Magnoliopsida; order Sapindales; family Burseraceae; genus Bursera; species Bursera palmeri. The sequence continues at coordinate 10,540 of JANKKB010028898.1, read as the reverse complement.
TATTTTACATATATTGTACTCATTTATACAATCAGAGATCAGAATAATAAAGTAAAACTAAACTATGTAAAGCAAAACTAAACTAAGTAAAGCAAAAGACTCATACCACACTAACCCAACAGCTACAGTGAATAAGACGGTTGAGACAAGCTCTTGTGCAAATCGAGATTTGTTTGATACTTTTGGGTCAACCTAGTAGAAGAAATCACAAAAATCAAGATCTGAAAAATCAAAACACATACACAGAGACATAGGAAAAGAGACTGACTGACTCCTGCTCTGAATCTTACCATCACCACATGCAATGGCTGTTTCTCAGATACGCCAGGGTTCATAAAGGGTTCATCCATGTTCCCTGACGCACGCTGTTTCAATTCTTGCAACTACAAGTAATTTAAATTGATTAGATAAAAGAAACCACTGTGCCAAATGTAATTGCAATAAAATAAGAAAGGATAAATAACATATCAGGAAGATTCAGAGGAACACCGCCAGAGAGATTGGCCCAAAGTTATATGATAAAATAAAAATAGAAATAAAAGAGGATGACCATATAAAGGAAACAGCTTAATAATGAACATGGATTTTGTGAAGTGGAATTACTAAGCAAACGTATTGCACCCTAACAAAACAAAATTCAGGGCCATGTTGTGAGATTTTTTGCAGCTTAAGGCATCTTTACTGTTAAAAAATACTAAATAGGCAAGGTCCAATTCCCACTCATGCTCTAAAAACAGAAGTTTTGTTTTGTTTTAGTTCTAAAAGCAGATAGCTACTTAAAACCTCTTCTACTATTCTTTCCCCATAAAAATGTTCATGCACACCGTTACTATATTGAGATAGCGGAAAGTTACTATATTTAGAACCTAAAAAACATTCCCATTATAACAACAAAGAGAGAATTAAAAATAAAAACAAGGTTGATTACCAATGAAGGAAGAGCAGAAGGCTTTCCAGATTGTTCATCGGGAAGATACTCAGCAATAGCATTGGTAACAACAAGCGCTCGAAGATACTCTGCTACACCTCTACTGTCGACGTCATGCTCCCTTTGTTCAAACCGTTTGATCACTGCCTCAGGACTGCAAACAAATGATAAGTATGGTAAGACAATCCCATTAAACGTCACACAATCACTCCGAATCGAAACGCATAAAACTCAAAAGTCAAAAGCCCACCTGTGCTTGTTGAGCTCAGCCAAGAGAGCGGTCTGTTTGGCGGCGTCTTTTGGGTTAGCGTTGGCTTCAGCTATCAACTGTTCAAGGCGCTTCTCTTGGCGCCAAAAGGGCCACCAACTCAACCAATCCCAAGTCATCATTTTTTCCACTCCTTCTTTCATCATCGTCAGCAGGCCCATCAAAAACGCCAGAAAGGGAATCTTACTCTTTACACCCTCTTGTTCAACTAATTTTTCATTTTCCACCCCTTCACTATCCCCCAAACTACCCTCACCATTTATCCCCTCCGCCTCCGCCTTGAACTCGTGTTTCGAACTTCCATTAATTCCAGAATCTTCTTGAATGCTGGAATTCGAAATTTGAGAGGATAAATCCGGAGTAGTCTTATCAATCGAATTGGGAAGGAATTTAGAATCTTCAGAATCGACGCTGTCAGGGTGCAATGTGCAAGGAATTGAGAGGGGTAGGAGGCGGGAGCGGGAGTGGGAGTACGTAAAGGGAGAAGGAGAAGAAAAGTGGTGGTGGAAGTGGAGGTGGTGGTGGAAACGGTGTCGTTTGGAAGGAGAAGGAGGGGGAGTAAGAAGAGGGAGTGAAGTTTTGCAGAGGAGAGAAGCTTGGAGGATGATGGCCATTGTTGGTTGTTGTTGTCTTTTTTAGGGTTTAATTTGAACAAATTTAAAATTCTCCCCCTCCTATTGTTGGTTGTTGCTGCTGTTAGTTATCTGTCTCTCTGGAGAGTAAGAGAGAGAGAGAGAGAGAGAGAGAGATAAGAGCCACAAGAGAAGTGGGAGAGGAAGGGAAGAAGTAAAAACCTTATCTCGATTCAAATTGGCGCTGGCTATTGTTATATTATGGGAATCGTGTGGAATTTTTCTCCATTGCGTGTGCAATTGTTTCACTCGCTTTCACTGTTTCCACTTAACTCAATGAGTAGGCTTTGGCTTTTGAATTCTTTTTTTTTTTCTTTTATTTAACAGATCAAAAAACTCTTTCAAGATAACAAAGTTCAAGCCAGACTGATTGTTGATCTTTGGAAAAATTCCTAATTTGGAGATCTTTCTTAGAAACAAAGGTAAAATTAGCCAAACATATTTCTATACTCAACACTACATTCTAAAACAAAATTAACCTAAAAACGTACTTTTGAAAAGCATTTGCATGACGTTTTATACTGAAACAATTATTTAAAAAAAGGGTTAAAATTTTAATATCATCCATCAGCGAGCATTCTTTTAAATTTCATCCACATCTAAGGTTATATTTTTCACTCAACTGGTCTTTTTAGATTATCAAACTACCAAATTTTCTGAATATGATTATAATATCTAAAATTTTTAACACTTTTAAATCTCCAATTTGGATCATTTGTATAATTCTCACTTTTACATTAAATTAATCAACTTCTATTGAAATCATGGAACGGAAGGCACTCAAAGAGTGTTCAGACTTGACACACATATGAGAAGCCCATTGATGACTTGACAGATTTGGTCCTTGGCCTGCCATGTCAAGGATGATACCATGACAGTACTTCCGAGGCATTCAAATCTTCACTATAAAATTCACCAAGCAGAATCTAAAATATAATGCTCCAAGACTGGAATTTTTCTCAAAAGTATTTCACACTAATATTAAAAAGAACCATAGTATGTAACAGTCTTGAGCAGCCGCTTACATAATCATACCTTCAGAATTGGAAGGTTAAAAAGGAAAAACATGTCACATTTCAGCATCAGAACTGTAGGATGCGCAAGTCTGGCTTGTTTGGCTAAAAGAAAAAAAGTAAAATACTACCTTACAACTCGGCACCCACTTGGACAGCCCATCACCGTTGAACAAAACTAGCAGAAGAATTTCAGAAGATGTTTTATTGCACCTGATCGGGTCTGTTTGGGGGCATTGTCCCCATGTGCTGCGGAATGCCACCATGGCCTGGCATCTGCATCATTCCTAGGCCCATTTGAGGCATTGTTCCTGGTGCCATGTAAGGATTGCGGTTATTCATCATGGGCATGGATTGAGGTACCGCTGGAGCAGTTGAGCCCCAACCTGCTGAAGGCTGATGCATCCCAGGCTGCTCCGGAGGAGCTGGAGGAAACTGTGTCCCATTGTATTGATGAGCAGTGGTACCCATCATTGGAACTGGCTGCTGCCCGAGAAGAGATGGCTGAGAGTTCGCCATGGGAGTGTTAGGAATTGTGTAGTCCCTACTTCGGTCATTATTAACCTGTTAACAACATATCAAGATCCAAATAATATCCTCTTGTTATATCTGAAAGATATTTTAGGTCATAAAGGAAATCCCAACAACGTTTAACTTAAGACACAGTAACACTAGTAACTTAATGGAGTGCAAGTCACACAAATCCATCCTATAACTTCATCTAGTTTACTCCATGTGTTATCAACTGCCCTTGAACAGAAGGGGCTGGATGCTCAACAAACCAGTATTATTTCAAGGATATGATGTAAATACCTTAATACTAAGATCAGTATGGCGAGAGTATGATATGTGAAGTTTGCAAAATCCTCCATCATAGATGCAGTGTCCTTCCAAGGCTTCCTTTGCCACAACAGCTGTCTGAACATCTGCAATAGTGGCAACATTATCAACCAAAGGTGAGTGTCCATATGCGACATTTGGAATTCATCTTAAGGAATGAAATTGACCATAAATGTTAGTGTTGATTGAGGCATAAAATGCTTAACAAAATCAGATGTGAACTGATTCCTATGTTGTCTCTATTTGTCAAATGAAAATGATTGCAACTCACCCAAGCCTAATTCATTCCTTTAATAGTTCTCTATCCCATTATGGTCAGACAGACAAAACATTAATATCCTTCAAAAGTTATCATTTCTAGTAAATCCTTAAATACATATGCGAACCGGGGTAAAGAAAAAAGAGAACAAGAGAATAGAATAGAGAAAAGATGCAATAAAATAATGAACATAAAACATTTTAAATGTTGATAAATTATATAGGTTCCTAGGAAAGAGCCACTTTTCTAGCACGTTCAGCTCGTAGCAACATAGAACAATTTTTTTCTGTTTTGATATAAGTTGATAGGTTTGAGACTACCAGGGTATTGAATCAAGGCCTGAAGTCCACCATTCTTATCAAACATGGCAATCTTCTGGACGGGCCCAAATGCAGAAAAGACCTAGTCATGCGAAAAAGGGAGCAAAATTATTACTGAGAAAAAGCAGGCTGAGCTAAGAATTCTAGTAAGTGCTCATGTAGCAAATACCATGTGTAAGACATCCAAGGTGACAGCATACTGCATATTTTCAATAGATGCGAGAAGAACGTTGCTCTCAGGTTCTAGTTTTTTCCCATCAATACCCACACTGAACTGCAACATAACAGATGAGTTCCATTTAATAAAATCAATCAAACATAAGATATTCCATTACAAATGTTGCAATCAAAAGCATCAAGAGAAACTTGTACACAAGAATTTTATCATAAAAAATCAAGCACAAAAGAACACATGTAGTAGATTATATTATCACTAATTGGAGCCTAATTACGCTAAAACCATGGTACACAAGCTTCAAAGGTGCCAGATGTTACTTCCAAAAAATTAGTGGCAGTTTCCAACTACACCACATACAGCAAAATAAACCTTTAATCCCCAGTTACCTGACCACTAGCATCTATGGCTGATGGAGCAACAGGAAGGTAAGGATTAGTGTAGTCCCTGAAAAGTGCAATTAACATAAGATGAGGCAAAAAAGTTATAAACATTAAGATACAAGGGGAAGTCTGGCAAATAATAAAAAAGCACAGGATCATGGAATAAAAAGGACAAAAGTTCCATGATGGTCTAAATAATGATAAAACCTACTAATTTTCAGCACAGAAAAACTAGCATTAACCTAATATTTGCTACAGTAAATAAACAGTCAAATACCAAGTGATTGACAACAGGATTACCTGCTACGGTGGCTCTGAAATTTCACACTTAAATCTGTGTGGGCAGAATATGTGATCCGGAGGTTACATTGGCCCATATTTTCAGGAAGAAGATACCTGATACCAAGGACAAGAGAAATCAATAGATTACCCAGGTTTCACAAAAGATACTAACAAAACCTAGAAGAAATGGTAAGTGCATAGTTCATCTATGAAACACATGAATGTTCAAGAAACTATCATTTAATGTCCAACTAGTATATTTACCAGACAAAAGAAGTAACTAGTTAGCATATTCTGCCAAGTTTTTGCTAAATTTTCATCAATGGAAAGAATATCAAAGATAGCTAGGGTGTGAGGGGTTCGATTTTCCACCAAAAGTTAACAGGTCCTTTACACCAAAGTAACTCTTAAATGCCTTTAAATTTCCAATCATGACATGTTCCACAACAGTTGGACTAATACCGTGTCAAAAAATTAATACAATTGTCACCTAGGGATGCTTCTTCCATCCAGGGCATTTTTTGCAGAAGAAGCGGTGTCCGTATCAGAAAATTGCACCAATGCCTAAAAAGATTGAAGATAAAGTGAATTCAGGTTGAATAACAAAAGGAACCAACAATACAAATTAGCCACCAAAATATAATATATGGACCTGAAATCCAGCTGTCTTCTCAAAAGTAGTAATCTTATGCACAAACCCAAAAGCTGAAAAAACCTGCACCACTAAAATAACTTTTAGAAGGAATTATTGAAAAATGTTAATCATAAGCTCAAGAAGCAACTGCTTGCATTGTCCCTTCGAGTAATTATTACATCAAAGCAGAGAGGGACATATTTAAATTTTCCAGGTTCAGACAAATAGAAATCAGCATTTTGTATATCTGGAAAACAACTAGAAAAAATACAAATGTCAAAACTACTTAAAAGATAATCATTTCTAGGGAAGCTTCATCATTCCTTTGGGGACTTGAGCTTGCATTTTCTTTATGAGAAACCAATAACTCAAAGAAAAACCAAGTCTTACAAGTGTTGTGAAATAGTTACTAAAAAAATAGACCATCAATCTATCTTCCAAAAAAATCCCCAAGCAAAAACTAACAGTTCATGTTGTTGGGCACTTGGCCTATGTAATACAAGAAGACAACTCCTTTAACTTCAAAATAATTTATAGGATAACCAAACATTAAATAAAGCATGCACAGAAAAAGAAAAGAGCGAAGGGATGCACAAGCGAAAAGAAATGAAATCATCCTAAACTTTTAGAATGTTAGGAATAGGAAGTTCAGGAGGAAATGAAGGGAAGAAAGAGTCAGTGTTAAGGAAAGGAGAAAGGAGACAAACACACATGTGCTCTTTCTCCCGAGGAACTAAGCTGCCATTGGAGATATTGCCTTGACATGGGCCTGCTGATCCATTTACATTCATGTCAACAAAAGTTTTTGAAAGCATGACAAACTACAGCCTAATTACAGAAGCACATTGACAACGTCCTTCAGTTTAATGTTTACCTCCTCTAGCCATAAAAGGAAAGCATGAAAGTAGCTTACCAGGTGTAAGACATCAATGCTGACGAGTCGTGCATCAGTACCCTCAATCGTAACTAATAGTACATTTCCGGCAACATCAGCTGTTGTTTTGTTGTTTACTATCTCCTGCCTATTGGAATATTGCAGGTAGACAGTCTTCCCTCGCACTTGAGCAGGCTCTGAGGATGAGGCATAATATGATATCATTGCAATAGCTTGATTCAAATCTGCCTGAAGGAAATTAAGAACTATGAAAGATAAGTACCCACTGTATCATTACCGAGAAAAGTGAGGAAAAAAGTGAAAAACAGAAATATCAACACCCACTTACAAATTCTATAAAAGCCTGATTCCGGTTTGCTCCAACATTGCACTTTGTGTTCACAACCTTGCCAAACGGCTTCCCAAGTTCAATTAATTCCTCTTCTGTGCATTCCCATGGCAAATTTCTCAAGTGAAGCACCTTAGATGGGGGTTGGGTGTATCGGAACTGCGGCTGACTAGACACAGATGCCATTCTGAATAAGCACCCCAATCTAAGTAAATAAAACCACAAGTCCTTATAGGCCCTTCGACTGCAAAATAAAACCCACATCAAATGAGATTCTCCACCATATAAACATAAACTTATATCTACTTCTTAAGCGTCAAACAATTTTATTTTTTTTCAAGTTCAAACCCACAACATTACTTGGAAAATAATCCCCATATACCAAAACCATACATACATTGAGACATAGCTGTTTTTAAATACATCCAATAAGAAATCATAACAAAATTTTCAAAAATGAGCTCTTCAATAGTAATTTTCAGCCTGCTTAGACAGAAATTCCCCTAAAACTATGCATGCAAAGAATTTTCCCACCAAAAACCTTCCCCTACCATACGTTAGATTTCTCTACTTATGCATTAATTCAAAACGCATAACCAAAACACAAAATATAAAAATATAAATAAATACATAAAATTCCTAAAAGTTCATAAATTTCTGTTAATACACCCCCAAACGTAACAGAGTCATAATAAAGGAAATCATAAATGATAATCCATAAACTATCATGAAAACCATAACTCGAAATATCAATTCAAACAAATATTTTTTAAAATAAATCAAGATACAACTATCGAAGGAAATAACGAATAATCGATGTGTTACATAGGGAAAATTAAAAAATAATAACAGAAGATTAAAAAAGAAAATCAATTACCCGGAGACTTCTAGAGAGCGAAGCTTGATTTTGTTATGTTATAAAAAATTAGGGTTTCTGATGAGAAAACGAAACTGAAGGTAATTGTAAGTTGTGTTTCCCTTGTCGGGGTTTGTTGGATGAAATATTTTTGGCGCCGGGTAGGCGTATTTAGCACTCGGTTTAGGTTAGCACAGGGAGGGGAGATGTAAAGTAGGCGCACTTTAGCAGGAGATGGCTAAAGAGTTAAAAGTAGAAAGCGTTAAGGATACCACGCGATTATTCTGGTCATTTTACGACTCTACGTTCAATTAATTAACAAAATTCTAATGTACAAATTTATTATTTAAATATTATTAGTCATAATAATCGACAAAATTAACTAAAATAGTGTTAAATTTATTATTTAAATATTAAATTTGTTAAAATTTAACCAAATTGTTTGCATCGAAGCTGCATAGCTATTCATCTATTAAAATCCAATAATTAGAAAGTAGCTAGTTGGTATAATAACAATTATATTTTTATATATTTTTTTTACAATCATTAAAGTGGAGCGAATTAATGATTAGAAGAAGATGTAAAAAATTAAATAAAAAATTAAGAAATTAAGTTACAATTGTATAACCCATTTATTATATTCTAATTAAATTGTCAGAGTTATTAAATAAATTTTGTCAAACCACCAAATAGACTTTGAACAAATTATAAGTTAAATAACCTACTTACACGTTATTTTAATATTAAAAAAGAAATTAATGTTTAATTAAAAACTCAAACCTTCCTTTTAACTTAATTAACTTTGTAGGAAAAAAAATAGACATTAGAAATATAGATTAGTATTAACGTCTCATCACCAGAGTAATGTGGGAGTAGTCAAATGGACAGAAAGGAGAGGAGAAGAAGGGAAACGAGAATACATATGGCAATACAAGGAGTCCCGAAGGAAGTATATATGCCAAAGAAGAGAATCCAAAATTTTTAGCTGCTGATAGCTAAAAGCTAGCTAGTTATTATCAATGAACACACTTCACTTCTGGCCAACAAGCACATCCTTGTGAGGTGTTGGATCGGGCACACGCACAGGCACTACTGCAGGCTTTTTTCTCGTCCTGTGTTCTTCCACGATGAGCGAGGTGTGGCCTTCCCTTTCTCAAATCAATCTCTTGTGCTCCTCCTCGTAGTTTCGCTAGCCTTATTCCAACAACTTGTTGCACCTTGAACACCTTCACTACGTTCATCAATCCCCCGATGAGCAATAGTAAGCTCCCAACAATGCCCAACCACAACCAAGTGCTATGCTGTAAACATTTATAAATTAAATATTTGTGTTTATTTTCATACACTATTTGCGTTTTATACATTTGAAAAACGTAGTAAATATGTATTCATAGCATTTAATCAACGTGGTTATGCAGGATGCTGCACGAACCTGAATAAACAGAAAGAGAACTCCCAAGAAGAAAAGAAGAAATCCCAAAGTCTGCACAACAGGAACCGCAAAATGAACCAGCGCAAGCTGAATATCAAACTCCATCACGGGCAACCAATAATCGATCCCGGCAAGATAAGCAAGAAGATCATGAACACTAACCACCATTATCAATGCAAAAGCTGTAAGCAAAAGCACCAGGCCTGGCTTGGGTTCCCTGGACAACTCGGCAGCAAAACCGCTAAGCTGCACAGCAGTAGCAAAGATAGAGGTCAAATGTACTCTGCCCGGTTCCTCAACAACCGTGGCCCGTAAATGAGGCTCTCCCGTCCCGATGCTAGCTTCACCATTACTCTACAACAACGATTAAAGATCAAATTTCGTAGGTGGTCACTGTTAGCTCTTGAAGTTCTCTCTCTTGTGCTTGTTTATTTGGGCTCGGTGGTTGAAGTTGAAGATAGAGATGCGTCGAGGTGGTATGATGGTGGAAGAGAGTGTGAGAATACGTGTCTTCATGCAAGCAGCTCTGAGTAAAGCATAGGTTTGAACGTTGAATGAGGATACGTGTGGAATTCTTATTTGTGGTGATGTCTAGATTATAGATTATAATAATGGAGTAAATTGGAGCTGGTCTCTTTTATAAAAAGCGACTACTGATTAAAAGTGGACCATTTGGTTTTATTTTGTTTTTCCCAAAAAAGTCCTACTAATTAAGTGATGTCATAAACATAATAAAAAAAATCTAATAAGGGGTCTAAATTACATGTGATGTGTCGCCTATCTTTCAATCTCCTCAAACAAAAGGCACGTCAAAATTATTGCGGAAACTGGAGAAATATACCCCACCAAATATTACACAAACTGGAACAAGGTGAATTCATATATTTTTATGCCGTGAAAAATAAAAAACTACTACTAAATTCTTGTGACGTGCTCCTCGAGCTGTCGGTGTCTCTAGGTCTGTCAGCCATTAGTATTGTTAATTTTATCCATCACGAGCTGCAGCTGCTTGGATTTTTTTCGCTTATTCTGTTCTAAATGCCATTTGTTTGGCTCTTCCATAATTCCCTTTTCCTGCTGTACTTGCAGTGAAGAACAAATTGGAGGAGGCCAAAGTGGCTAACAACCAGACTAGGGGACTGCACCAAAAAAAAAAAAAAAGTAATTATGCTGCTTGCTGGCCCTGATGGTGGAACTGGCATTTTTGGGATGAAGGCGGCCCCCTCTTTAGGTATTGCTTTCCCTCCTGTAGCTATGATGCCATTCCGAAACAACACACGAGGAAAAAAAAAAAA
>JANKKB010028897.1:0-17761 GCA_026225775.1 Bursera palmeri | reverse complement strand
ATATAATAATGAACGGGGCTGTAGGATTTCTTGTAGATGGATTCCCTAGACAAGACGTTCTCTGAGATAGTTGCTACAGTGAAATCATGGATTCCATGGCGATCCGAGCCTGCTCATGTATCGAGGGATTTTTGGATGCCCGATAAGAGCTGTAGGGTATGCTACGATTGTGATTCTCAGTTCACAATTTTTAACCGTAGACATCATTGTAGACTCTGTGGTCGAGTTTTCTGCGGCCAGTGTACAGCAAACTCAATTCCTGCCCCATCTGTTGACCCAAAGACTGCCCGGGAAGAATGGGAGAAGATCCGGGTTTGTAATTATTGCTTCAAGCAATGGCAGCAGGGCGTAGCTACTCTTCATAATGGAACCCAAGTTCGTAACTTTGATCTCAGTAAGTCACCATCAGCTGCAAGTTTGGCCAGCACTAAATCTAGTGGCACTAGTAAAAGTTGCGACCTTACTCCGGGCTCGATGCCTTACTCAATTGGGCCTTATCAGCGAGCTCAGCACAGTTCTGGCGTCAGCCCTCATCAATTATCAATAATGGAGGCAAGCTCGGATGGGCAAGGTCGGGTAGCTTCAACGAGGGGCAATGACCTATTTGCTGACATAGGTGATCAATCTCCTAACCAATATGCATTTCCAATGCACAGGTCAGATATTTCTCTCCTGTTAATTGCTTTGGTCATTGTAGACATTATATCACTATTCATGTAGAAACAACCTTGACTTGAACTTTAATAGTTGAGGCATTCTTTATATTTTTTACTGTGATCTAATATTGGCTCAACATCATGATAACAAGCAAGTGTCTGTATGGTTAATACTGCGTTTTAGTATGGAAGTAGATGCCCTTAATGCTGACTGCTGGGAGGGTTGTAGAAGTTGTCAAATATCTCAATATATTTGTAAGCACAACTTTTGTCATTTTACATCTTGTCATTCTCATTTACATGCATTAGTACATTTACAATGAATTAAGTTGGGGTCATGTTAAAACAAAGTAAAAACACTGACAACAGCGAAAATAATAATAATAACAGTGGGTTTAATGCTCCGCTATTAGTTACTTCTCTTTTGTTTTATCTTTTTGTTGCAACAGGAGTGACGACTATGATGATGACTACCCTGTATATCGTTCTGATTCTGAAACAAGGCATTTTCCTCAAGTTAATGACTTCTATGGTCCAGTTGAGTTTGATGACATCAGCAATGATGATGGATCACATAGAATGCATATTGATCAAGAAAATGCTGCCACAAAAAGTTTAAGCAGCTCTCCATTTCTCGATAGTTTTGACTTTCAAGGCTTAGACAAAATCCCTCAGATTGAGAAAAAGGATGAGCATGATGACGAATGTGGAGCACCTTCCTCTTTATATGCTGCAGAGAATGTTAATGCTGGGCCTCTGGATTTTGAGAGTGATGGAAATCTCTGGCTCCCCCCCGAACCAGAAGATGAAGAAGATGAGAGAGAAGCTGGTCTTTATGATGATGACAAGGATGATGATGGTACTGGTGTTACAGGAGAGTGGGGATACTCGCGCTCCTCAAGCAGCCCTGGAAGTGGGGAGTACCGAAATAGGGATAAATCATGTGAGGAGCAGAAAACGGCCATGAAGAATGTGGTTGATGGGCACTTCAGGGCTTTGGTAGCTCAGCTATTACAGGTTGAGAACCTTCATATTGGTGATGAAGATGATGAAGAGAGCTGGTTGGAGATCATCACCTCTCTGTCTTGGGAAGCTGCTACACTACTAAAGCCAGATATGAGCAGAAGTGGAGGGATGGACCCTGGAGGCTATGTTAAAGTAAAATGCATAGCTTCTGGACGTCGCCGTGAGAGGTAAACTGTAGGAAGGAACTTTCTGATTTATATTTGAACCTTTATGCCACCCGGTTCCTCAATCTGACATATACACACTTCAATTTGGATAATGGGCTATAATATTGTTTCATTACATGAGAATCATTTCCATGTTTGCACCCATCTTCTAACTATCAAATTAGGGTTTCAGCTTTTGAATGTAAGTTATGACCATCGTTGCTATAAGCTAAATTCCTTATTTTGTCTAGTTACTTGGCAATAGTGACTTGTGGAAGAACATGAATCTGTCTTTCATAAGAGAGGAGAAATAGTAAGTATTTGTGCCTTTGCTTCATCAATTGGCTATTGTTGTATGCAAGTTTCTACAACTGTGTCAGAGATCAAAAGAGTTATTTGTCTTTTAAAGAGAATTTTGTTCTTTTATGTTTTAATGTTTGAGATTAATTGCATAGCTATTCCTGTCAAAAATTGTTATAGCTACCTGGCATACCTTGAGTCCCATGCTCTTTTCTGGTTATTTCAGGTTTCATATGCTTAATAAATTCTAATGGACTGAATGTCACCTATGATTGTTATTACAGTCCTTTAAGTTTCTTATTCTGATATATATCTTGTTTGGTTTTCTTCCAGTATGGTGGTTAAAGGAGTTGTTTGTAAGAAAAATGTGGCTCATCGAAGAATGACTTCAAATATAGAAAAACCTCGCTTGTTGATCCTTGGAGGGGCCCTTGAATACCAGCGTGTTTCTAACCTATTGTCRTGTTTTGATACCTTGTTACAGCAGGTTTTGCTTGTTTATTCTTTGGTCTGTGACTTACTGGTTTCATGTTCATGAGAAAAGATGTCACCACACACCCCAACTTCCTTATGTTGGTTCTTATTGGCTCACATCCTTGTCTAGGAAATGGACCATTTGAAGATGGCAGTGGCAAAGATAGATGCACACCACCCTGATGTCCTTCTGGTCGAGAAATCAGTCTCACGATTTGCACAAGAGTACCTTCTTGCAAAAAACATATCACTTGTTCTCAATATCAGGAGGCCACTTCTAGAGCGGATAGCCCGCTGCACAGGTTCTCAAATAGTTCCTTCAATTGATCATCTCACTTCCCCAAAGCTGGGCTACTGTGAGAGATTTCATGTGGAAAGGTTTCAGGAAGATCTTGGTACTGCTGGGCAGGGTGGGAAGAAATTGGTGAAGACATTAATGTATTTTGAAGGATGCCCAAAGCCGTTGGGTTGTACTGTAAGTCCTCAATACTATTTGTTGAAAATAGGAATATGTCTGTTTCCTGTATAGTGTAAATATATTAGGAAGGGATTAGATTAGATCCACTAATATAGAGAGTTTATGATTTTATCCTATTATAGGGATTCTTTCCTTTTTCTACTCTATGATATACACTATATATTTGGTTCTTTGTAACCTAAACATATATACAAAAATTCAGAGACTTCAAGTCTTCACTATCACCATCTCCAACCACTTCTCCCTCCCTTGCACCCTCTTCCTCTCAACACACATGCGCAAAAAAGAAAGAGAGGGAGAGAGAGAGGAAGGGAAACAAATAAACTGTTAAATTTCATTTTTTTCCTAGTGGGAAAAGTCAAAGTTTAAATATACACTCATATGGGTTATGGACATAATATTTTTATGCAAATCAACACAGGTGATAACTATTAGTTGCTTTATTTCCTCTTGGAGACCTTTTGCAAGAAATATTGAAATATTAAATAAGAAGTTTCAGGGATGATATCCTATTGAAAAAGAGTTTTCAGGAATGATCATTATGAAATTCCTAGTATGCAAATAGAATGAGCATCTGGGCAATATGTATATATGCAATGCGTGTTTTTCTGCTCTTTGAAAGACCCATTAAATTAATCTTGTTGAATAACTTAAAAGTGGTCAGAGAAAACTACTGCAATGTGTTTATTTAATACTTTTTTTTTTTTTCTCGTTTGTTTCAGATTTTGCTAAGAGGTGCTAGTGGAGATGAGCTAAAGAAGGTGAAACATGTGGTCCAATATGGGTTTTTTGCAGCATACCACTTGGCATTGGAGACATCTTTTCTTGCTGATGAAGGAGCCACTTTGCCAGAACTTCCAATGAACTCCCCAATTATTGTGGCACTTCCAGACAAATCGTCAAGCATTGAGAGGTCAATATCAACTGTACCTGGTTTCGGTATCCCTGCCAATGAAAAGTCTGAGGGACCTCAACAAAGTGTTGAATTACAGAGATCAAACAGTGTCTCGGTTTCAGATGTGGCCTCATCAACCAGCAATATTTCTATCGCCAAAATGGAAACCGCTCTGTCACCTTCTTTACCCAATGGTTACAGCTTGCACTCCCCTGAGTCTAACTTGACTGTAGTCAGTTCAACTAATTTCTTCTCCTCTGCAGCTTCATCAGGGACAAATATTTCAGATTCCTTCCAGAGTGAGCTTTTGCCTTACCAAAACTTCACAGAGAAAAATGAAATGGGTTCCAAAGAAACTTTGGTGGCGGAAATAGCTGCAGCTAACAATTGTCAGGCTTCCAGGAGTGATCATATTACTTTTAACGGTTTTGGGCCTTTAATAGCTTTGCATCAAGGCATTATGATGGATGGTTCCCAGAATGACAATGGCACAATTATTGGAAATCAGCCCAGTGGTCCAGAGGTGTCATCTATGCAGCAAGATGGTAATCATGTTGTGGAGCCAGGACCTTTAAAAGAAGAGTTTCCTCCTTCACCTTCGGACCATCAGAGCATTTTGGTTTCCTTATCTTCCCGATGCGTGTGGAAAGGAACTGTCTGTGAAAGGTCTCATCTCTTCCGAATCAAATACTATGGTAGCTTTGATAAACCTCTGGGTCGGTTTTTGCGCGACGACTTATTCGACCAGGTAAGTATACTTTTTCTCAGATCTTTTATTCTATATTTTAAAGAGGCTTTGGGGACATATTCTGAAACTGAGGAAGCCTAATCTTTGTCAGAGTTATCGTTGCCGTTCTTGTGATATGCCCTCAGAAGCACATGTTCAGTGCTATACCCATCGGCAGGGCACCCTCACTATATCTGTTAAAAAGCTACCAGAAATACTCTTACCAGGTGAAAAGGAGGGAAAGATCTGGATGTGGCACAGATGCCTCCAATGTCCACGAACCAGTGGCTTTCCTCCAGCAACTCAGAGAGTTGTGATGTCTGATGCTGCTTGGGGTCTATCTTTTGGGAAATTCTTGGAGCTCAGCTTTTCAAACCATGCAGCTGCAAGCAGGGTGGCAAGCTGTGGCCACTCTTTGCATAGAGATTGTCTTCGTTTCTATGGGTAATTATCTTTAGGTTTTCAACTTACCAGTGTGGTGATAACTAATGTATTTGGCCATTATTAACAGTTGTCCCTTCCTGCGCTAGAGTATACTGGAATTTATGCAGCATCTTTATCTGGGAATTTTTTCTGAGAATTCTAAGATTGAGTTCTTGTCACTCAGGTTGAAATGTTATTAACTTTTTGATTATGTTGAACCCTGGTTGGATGATGTTGGCTTATCACTTGGATCCTGAGTGTAAATTTACTGCATTGTTGTGGGCATATGAAGTTATTATTAAAGAAGAAGTTCATATTTGGAATTATATTCATATATATCCACCTCCTTCTCATGTTCCCACTATTTGTGCATGTGCAGATTTAGTCAAATGGTTGCTTGTTTTCGGTATGCATCCATTGATGTTCACTCTGTCTATCTTCCACCCCACAAACTTGATTTCAGCTATTACAATCAGGAGTGGATACAGAAAGAAGCAAATGAGGTACAATAGTCACAGTTTTGGTTATCTTAAAATACCATTTCCAAATTACTGCGCTTGGTCAGTCTAATAATCCGATTGTAAACAGGTGGCTGACCAGGCAGAGCATCTATTCTCTCAAATACTCAATGCTCTGGGTCAAATTTCAGATAAAACATTTGGCACTGGCACACTTAATAGTGACAACAAAACATCTGAATCAAGACGCCAAATTGCAGAACTTGAAGGAATGTTACAAAAGGAGAAAGCAGAATTCGAGGTGAGGCACTTTTACATGCAAAAATTTTCTGCCTTAGCTACAGAAGTTCATGCCATTGCATATATATATATATAGGCAACACAAATCGCTGGATGTGGATGCAGATGAATTGGGAATCTAATTTACTGAAATTAGACTGTCTTACTTTAATTGGGTGGACTAGTCAATAACTAGGGTGAAATGTAAGTGTTAATTATTTTGTAACTATATGCATTAGATTCTTCTTGTATCTTTTATCTGATTCATTTGACAATTGAGAATATCTTTAGTCAAGATTTGGTGTTACTGATTATGTCTTCTGACTGCCAGAGCTATTCCTTTTTCATGAATGTCTCTTGGCTCCCAATTGTTTTTGCGTAGCAGTTTTCCTAATTAAAAAGAAAAAAAAAGTTTAGAATTTTACAACAGAAACATCCTTATGCTTGACATTAATTAGCTGCTTTATTTCTTACTTTCTGATTGTTCTTGACATTATTTAGGAATCGCTCCAAAAAGCTTTGAACAGGGAAGTGAAAGAAGGCCAACCTATTATTGACATTCTTGAGATTAATCATTTGCGGAGACAGTTACTTTTCCAATCTTATATTTGGGATCACCGTCTAGTTTATTCTTCCAATTTAGATAAAAATACCCTCCAGAATGGTTTGAGCAGTGCAGTAACAGAAGAAGATGAAAAAGTACCAACTAGTAGTGAGAAGCACGCAGAGATGAACGTGGCTGCTATGTCTGAAGCAAACTCTTCTTTCTGTGATTCTCTTCTTGCTGATACAAAACTTGGTAAGAGCTCTAAGCAGGAAGAAAGATGTGATAGTAGCACTAATTTATCAGATGTTCTTCAAGATACAAAAAAGTTTAAAGACTCTGATAATGGAAGATTAGACCAAACTACTATCCATTCTAGCTTGAGCTTCTGTGAACCATCTGGCTCTCTCGAAACTGAGGTAAATGTACGCAGGGCCCTATCTGAGGGGCATTTTCCTATAATTTCTAATTTGTCAGATACCCTTGAGGCTGCATGGACAGGTGAAAGTAGCCCAGCGGTTGGAATTCCAAAGGACAATAGCCATGCGCTCCCTGATTCATCCATGGCAAATTCTTCTAATGTATCTGTGGTGACAGAAGGATTAAATTTGGAAGACTTAAATGGGCACAAGGTTGTTCAATCTCTTTCACCTGCATTGTCCACCAAGAGCCCTGATAATATTGAAGACTCTAGGAGCTGGTTACGAATGCCCTTTTTGAACTTCTATCGGTCATTAAACAAGAACTTTTTGGCAAGTGCTCCGAAGCTTGATACCCTGGGTGAGTACAATCCAGTGTATGTATCATCCTTTCGAGAATCAGAACAGCAAGGTGGGGCTAGGCTGCTTCTGCCTGTGGGTGTTAATGACACTGTAGTTCCTGTTTATGATGATGAACCCACAAGTATTATATCTTATGCTCTGGTATCACCTGAGTATCATGTCCGACCACCAGATGAATGGGAAAGACCAAAAGACAGTGGGGATCTTACGTCTTCATTATCTTTATCTGATTCAATCAATCTTCAGTCATCCCAATCTCTTGACGAATCGACCATTGATATTTATCGAAGTCTTGGGTTGACAGATGAGGGCATTTTATCTATGTCGGGATCCCATGGCTCCCTGATATTGGATCCGCTATCAGATACAAAAGTTTTCCATCGCAAAGTTTCTTTTAAAGATGATGGCCCCCTTGGTACAATGAAATATTCTGTAACTTGTTACTATGCAAGGCAGTTTGAAGCATTAAGGAAGATTTGTTGCCCATCTGAGCTTGACTACATAAGGTCTCTCAGCCGTTGTAAGAAGTGGGGTGCTCAGGGCGGTAAGAGCAATGTTTTCTTTGCTAAAACCTTGGATGATCGGTTTATCATTAAACAAGTCACGAAGACGGAGCTGGAGTCATTTATAAAGTTTGCCCCTGCATATTTCAAGTATTTGTCTGAATCAATTAGCACGGGAAGTCCAACATGCCTGGCAAAGATTATGGGGATCTATCAGGTACCAATTCTTAGAGCCTTAGTACTTGTATAGGCTAATATATCATTTTTATCTAGATTAATTCGAAAAATTGCTTATCATCAAATGCAAAATCTGATGGATTAATGTCAACACCTAAGAAGTAATATAATTTTGCTTAAATAAAGGGAATCTTGTGCATTTATTGAAACTTGCCTAAGTTTATGTCTATATCGAATAAGTAAATAGATAATTTATAGATGTGATATATGGGCAACCGCTGATGCAATGAACATCTTGGCCATTCTTTATCTCCTGAGTGCACCTAAGTTCTTGCTGATATTATTATTAAGGTTTCAGCTGGTACTATGGGCCGTGGCTTGGTCCTGTGGCTTGAATTCTTCCATGGCACAACTGCCTTCTACTTCTTGCCTTGATCTGACGTACTCTTTTATATCCACTGGACGTGAACTGTTACAATTTTTTGTCAACTTATATGAATATAAACACATAATAAATTTAAAAGATTTTGTCAAAAATGGAAAAGACGCATGAACTTGGAAAGAAGTCAATGAAGTTTAAAACTACCTACAAATTGTTCTGCATCTGGATTTTTATCATCTTAATTTGACTTTTTCAGGCTGCTTGCTTAATATTCAGGATGAAGATGGCTGCGTAATGATAAAAAAGTCATTCGCTTTATCGTTTAAATTTTTGGAACTTACATGTCCATTTTTGGTTTTTCATTTGGAAGGTGACTTCAAAGCATCCTAAAGGGGGGAAAGAATCAAAGATGGATGTTCTAGTCATGGAGAACCTTTTGTTTCAACGGAGCGTGACACGGCTTTATGATCTCAAAGGATCTTCCCGATCGCGGTATAATCCTGATTGTAATGGTAGCAACAAAGTTTTGCTAGATCAGAACTTGATTGAAGCAATGCCAACATCTCCCATTTTTGTGGGAAACAAGGCAAAGCGGTTGTTGGAGCGAGCAGTGTGGAATGACACTGCTTTTCTTGCAGTAAGTTTTGTTTCTGCTTTGGCTTCAAGGGGAAGGTTAATCTATATTAATTTGTTTTTTTACTTGTGCTGATGCAGTCAATTGATGTAATGGATTATTCATTATTAGTCGGGGTGGATGAGGGGAAGCATGAGCTAGTTCTTGGGATCATTGATTTCATGAGGCAGTATACTTGGGATAAACACCTTGAAACCTGGGTGAAGGCTTCACGTCTCCTCGGCGGGCCAAACAATACATCTCCAACTGTAATTTCGCCGAAGCAATACAAGAAAAGATTCAGGAAAGCAATGACTACCTACTTTTTGATGGTCCCAGATCAATGGTTCCCTCCTATCATTCCAAGTAAATCACAGTCTGATTTATGTGAAGAGAACTCATAAGTGGGACCTTGGTCAAATGGTATTGTGATTCTGTATGTGCATTTCAGTATGTGATTTTGGAGTAAAAAGAGTCCTTATACATGGTTTTTTGGTCATAATATAATTTATTTTCCCTTGTTTCAATTGTTTTTTATAGCAATTTTATTTGTATGTTTATCAAAATGAGAAATTCAGTATTATTTGCTAGGAGATAATGAACAAGGCTGTTACAGCCATGAAAATTTCTGTCAGGGGTTTAATATTTGATGACCTCTCCATGAAATCTTTGTACAAAATTTGTATTAATGTATGTAGTAGCACTTAAACATGTACATGTATTTATATCAACTTTTGCCTTATATTTTCAATATAATAGATGATTATGTTCGTTCCGAAATCCATCTCTGCCTTTTCCTTTCTTTCCTTTTGTATTTATGTTCGCCATTCCCCGTTGGTGTTGTTTTTTCAATTATTTTACACTTTCATATCTTTTTGTTAATTGGGGAAGGCTTGGTAGCATTGCTTGTGATTTCTATATGATTATTTACAACTCCAGAACATGAAGAATTCAGTTCATACAAGCATTTTTAAATGCCATATGATTATTAGCATTTTGAGTTTTCAAAGCATAGAAGAACATTGATTTGGTCTTCATAGCCTTCAAACTTTAGCTTTCTAGACCAAGGAGCATAATGAAAGAAAACATGTATGATAGAAGGAAGAAAGTGCTGCACAGATGCCATAAGTGCTTTTTATGCTTCACCATGTACACCTCCTGTGGAAAATGAGTTCACATACTTCAAGTTATTTCAGATACAATTGTAAAGTTGATCAGTGAAACACTAATTAGAACTGTTAGAATGTGTTGAAGCCATTCCATTTCCAGTTGGCATCTTCTTGCACAGCAACACCACCTTTATCAACGTTGTTGGACTCACCATTGTTAACAATTTTCAACTTTCAAGGCACCTTTCTATAAAGATAGTCATGATCTCAGCGTCCCTAAACCAAGTTTGCAAGATCAATAATTAGACACTTCTCTAATGTGAGTGGAAAACAAAATATATGTGTAACGACTATGTGGCCCTAAGACACAATTGTAGAGGACTTTAGCTATTTTCGGCTAAGCTTATGCAAACACAAATAAAATAGAGAGTCTGTTGTGCATGTGTGGCGACTCAATTTACAGACTCGTGCTACCAATAAGAACAAGCCACAATCATGCCATGTGTCAAATAATTAAATTTGTGTGGCAATTTGAAAAGTCCCGTTGAACAAATTGGTGGTTTACGAGATGATGTAATATTATTGGAGATTTAATGGATTTTTGTTTGATGAATTTCTTATAAAGTGGTGAAATTCCGAAAACATAGGTCATCAATGATCTCCTCCCAATTTTTTCAGTATTTCTGCCAAAGAAAAGTCAATGTTTCCGAATTTGACTTTCCATGGGATTTATATTGCCGAAATGGATACCTCTGCCACCTTACCCAGTGGCTGTAGCTTGCACTCATTTGAAGCTTCTTTTTCTGTAGTCAATTCTTCTCCTCTGCAACTTCATCAGATTCGTTCCAGGTGAGCTTTTGCCTTACCAGGCATTCAAAATGGAAAATGAAATGGGTTCCAAAGAAACTCTGCTGGCAGAAACAGCTGCAGCTAACAATTGTCAGGCTTCCAGGAGTTATCCTGTTACTGTTAATCATGTAATAATCGAAAATCATCCATCTACGCGACAAGATGGTAATCATGTTGCGGAGCCAGGACATTTAAAAGAAGAGTCTCACTCTTGTCTTTTTTCCACCCAACAAACTTGATTTCAGCTATGACAGTCAAGAGTGGATACAGAAAGAAGCAAATGAGGTACAATGATCACAATTTTGGTTATCTTGAAATGCCATTTCCAAATTACTGCATTTGGGCAGTCTAATAATCCGACTATATACAGGTGGGTGACCTGGCAGAGATTCTATTCTCTGAAGTACTCAATGCTCTGAGTCAAATTGTGGATAGAACATTTGGCATAGGCACACTTGATACTGGCATCAAAGCATCGGAATCAAGATGGCAAATTGTAGAACTTGAAGGACTGCTACAAAGGGTGAAAGCAGAATTTGGGGTGAGGCCCCTTTGAATGCATAAATTTCTGCCTTAGCTACACTAGTTCTTGCCATTGCACATATGTAGACCACACAAATCGCTGGACATGGATGCAGATGAATTAGGTTATCTGATTTACTATAATTAAACTGTCTTACTCTAATTGTGCGGACTAGTCAATAACTAGGATGAAATATAAATGTTAATTATTTTGTAATTGTATGCATTATATTCTTCTTGTATCTTGTATCTGAGGCATTTGAGAACTGAGAATATATTTAGTCAAGATTTGGTGTTATTGATTATATTCTTTGATTGCCAAAGAGTCCTTCCTTTTTCAGGATTGGTTGTGCATGGTGGTTTCATAATTAAGGAGAAAATGAAAGTTTAGAGTCTTAGAATAGAAATATCCTTGTTCTTGACATTGATTAACTGCTTTATTTCCTACATTCTGATTTTTCTTGCATTGCTCCATAAAGCTTTCAACGGGGAAGTAAAAGAGGGACAACCTATTATTAACATTCTTGAAATTAATCGTTTGCATAGACAATTACTTTTCCAATCGTATATTTGGGATCACCGTCTAGTATATTCTACCAATTTAGATGACTATAGCCTCCCAAATGGTTTGAGTAATGCAATAACAGAAGAAGATGACCAAAATGGGCCCAAGGTTGTTCAATCTCTTTTGCCTGCATTGTCCACCAAGGGCCCTGATAATATTGACTGTGTGAACTGGTTAAGAATTCTCTTTTCGAACTTCTTTCGGTCATTAAACTGGAACTTTTTGGCAAGTGCTCAGAAGCTTGATATGTAGGGAGAATGCAGACAGGTTTACGTTTCATCTTTTGGAGAATCAGAACTTCAAGGTGGAGTTAGGCTGCTTCTGCCTGTGGGTGTTAATGACACTGTAATTCCTGTTTATGATGTTCTGGACATACTTGGACATGATACTTGGGTGATACCAGAGCACAAGATAAAATACTTGTACGCATACAGATTGCTTGTCCAGGCACCAGAATCTGTATCAGATGAAGGGGACATACCAAGAGTAGATGTCCATGTTGGATCTGTATCATGTCCAAAAGACGGTGAGCTGCAATCATCCGAATCTCTCGATGAATCAACCACCGCTATTTATCGAAGTCTTGGGTCAAAAGATGATAGCATTTTATCTGTGTGTGGATCCCATGGCTCCACAATTTTGGAAACACTGTCAGATACAAAACCTTTCCATAGCAAAGTTTCTTTTAAAGATGACGGCCCACTTGGTACGATGACATATTCTGTAACTTGTTACTATGCAAAGCAGTTTGAAGCATTCAGGAGGATTTGTTGCTCATCTGAGCTTGACTTTGTGAGCTCTCTTGGCCGTTGTAAGAAGTGGGTTGCTCAGGTCAGTAAGAGTAATGTTTTCTTTGCTAATACCTTGAATAATCGTTTTATCATTAAAACAGATAACAAATACAGCGTTGGAATCATTTATAAAGTTTGCCCCTGAATATTTCAAGTATTTCTCTGAATCAATTAGCACGGGAAGTCCAACGTGCCTGAAAAAGATTATGGGGATCTATCAGGTGCCAATTCTTAGAGACTTTAAATTTGTATAGGCTAATGTTTTGTATAGGCTAATGTATCATATTCATCTAAATTAATTTGAAAAAATTGGTTATCATTAAATGCAAAAGCTGATGGATTGATGTCAATACCTAAGAAGTAAGATAATTTTGCTTTAATAAAGAATTTTACGCCTTTATTGATACTTGCCTAAGTTTATGTCTGAAATCAAATAAGTAAACTAAAACAGATAGTTAGAGATGTAAAACAGAACCTAAGAAGTAAGATAATTTTGCTTTAGTAAAGGGAATTTTACGCCTTTATTGATTCTTGCCTAAGTTTATGTCTGAAATCAAATAAGTAAACTAAAATAGATAGTTAGAGATGTAAAACAGAAATGTATGAACTGTTTAAATAACAAAAGAAGTGGTATAATGGGCGACCACTGATGTGATGAAAACCTTGGTCATTCTTTATTTCCTGAGCGCACTTAAGTTCTTGCCGCTATTATTGTTAAGGTTTCAGCTAGCGCTATGGGCCCTGGCTTGGTGCTGTGGCTTAGTGTTTAGGTGTAGTATTGGAGACAACTGCCTTCTGCTTTGAATACTCTTATATCCATTGTAGGTGAACTGTCTACAATTTTTATATCCATTGTCGGTGAACTGTCTACAATTTTTATTAACTTATATAACTATAAACCCTTGTAAGACATTGAAAAGATCTTGTCAAAAAGCGAAAAGGAGCAAGAGCTTGGGAAGAAGTGATTGCAGTTTGAGACTACCTACTAATGTTCTGCATCTGGATAGTTATCATCTTAATTCATTTTTTCATGCTGCTTGCTAAATATTTCAGATGAAGATGGGTATATAATGATTAAAAACTCGTTTTGCTTTATTGTTTAAATTTCTGCAACTTATTTGTCCGTTTTTGGCTTTTCGTTTGGAAGGTGACTTCAAAGCATCATAAAGCGGGAAAAGAATCAAAGATGGATGTTGTAGTCATGGAGAACCTTTTGTTTCAAAGAAGCGTGACACGGCTTTATGATCTCAAAGGATCTTCCAGATTGCAGTATAATCCTGATTGTAATGGTAGTAACAAAGTTTTTCTGAATCAGAACTTGATTGAAGCAATGCCAACATCTCCCATTTCTGTGGGAAACAAGGCAAAGCAGTTAATGGAACGAGCAGTCTGGAATGACACTGCTTTTCTTGCTGTAGGTTTTGGATCTGTGTTGGCTTTAAGTGGAAAGGGTATATCTGAATCTATATTGATTTGTTTTTTACTTTTGTTGATGCAGTCAATTGATGTAATGGATTACTTACTTATTATTGGTTGGGGTGGATGAAGAGAAGCATGAGCTAGTTCTTGGGATCATTGATTTCATGAGTCGGTATACTTGGGATAAAGTCCTTGAAACATGGATGAAGTCTTCAGGTATCCTTGGCGGGCCAAAGAATACAACTCCAACTGTAATTTGGCCGAACCAATAAAAGAAAAGATTCAGGAAAGCAATGACTACGTACTTTTTGATGGTCCCAGATCAGTAGTTCCCTCCTATCCTTCCAAATAAGTCAGCCTGATTTGTGTGAAGAGTCATAAGTGGGGACCCTGGTCGAATGATACTGTGATTCTATGTTTTGTGCATTTCAGTGTGTGATTTCAGAAAGAAAAACACATGGTTTTTTCGTCATACGTATATCAATTTTCTTTATTTCAATTCCTTCGTGTGTTCATCAAAATGAGAAATTCATTGTTATTTGCTAGGAGACGAAGAACAAGGCTGTTGCAGCCATGGAAATTTCAGTCAGGGGTTTAATATCTGATGACCTCTCCATGAAATTTTTGTACAAAATATGTATTTATGTATATTATAGCACTTCAACATGTACGTGGATTTATATCAACTTCTTTCTTACATTTTCAATATAATAGATTATTCTGTTTATTGTGAAATTAGTCTCCACCTTTTATATACGTTCACCAATCACCTTTAGTATTATTTAACACTTTCATAACTTTTTGTTTGGTGAATGCTTGGCAGTACTGCTGTCGATTAGAATGTTATCGTTTATAACTTCAAAACATGAAGAATTCAGTTCATAGTCATACAAGCATTTTTAAATGCTCTACAATCAGTAACATTCAGAGTTCTTGAAGCATAGAAGATCATAGTTGTGATTTGAATGTGATCATTTGCAAGGAGCTCATTGAAAGAAGACATATAGAATAGTAGAGAAGAGAAGGAAAGTGCTTTTATGCTTCACTATATACAGGTTCCACATTTTATAGAAAATGA
This sequence comes from Bursera palmeri, assembly GCA_026225775.1. Lineage (NCBI taxonomy): Eukaryota > Viridiplantae > Streptophyta > Magnoliopsida > Sapindales > Burseraceae > Bursera > Bursera palmeri. The sequence continues at coordinate 2,565 of JANKKB010028897.1, read as the reverse complement.
GTTTACATACTTCATGTTATTCCATTACATTTGTGAAATTGACCAGTTAAGCACTGTTTAGTAAAATGTGTTGAAGCCGTTCCATTTCCAGTTAGCGTCTTCTTGCACGGCAACACCACCTTTGTCAACATTGTTGGATTCACCATTGTTAACAATTTCAAGCCACCTTTGTAGAAGGATATTCATTATCTCGGCGTCCCTAAACCCAGATTGCAAGATCAAGGATTAGATAGTTCTCATAGACGATTGGAAAAAAAAAAGATAAATAAACAATAAAAGTAACTTTTCGATTAATAGTATAGAATAGAGTATGGCGTATATTGATACTTATTACATGGTAATCAAGCTACCTTGGATCATATGTTGTGCTAGGAATCTGCTGATGGAAACGAGGGCCCTCATCATATCCTTCACAAACCATCTCTCCAGTTTCATCTCTATAGCAAATTATACCTTCAAAATTGTCCTCAAAAACCTGTTAAAAAACCTACCAGAAAAAAGTAAAACTCCAAGCATATATATGTTCTCTAAATAATTGGAAAAGTTTAAAAGGGATGTCGATCCAATTGGGTCGTGTTCACTAGTAAAGATGCTTTGCTATAATGATAAAGAACATGAAAAAGCAAAAGGGTGTTTGGAAATATAAGCTACATGAGAGAAATGAGTCATGTTGACCTTGGTTTTGAAGGAGGATCTGATCTTAAGTGTAGATGTTAATATCCTGGAAGGAAGTAGACTTCTTTGAAGCATCAAAGTCTTGTTGACAGGCTTTCTAATAGAACCACAACTTTGAAGAAGGAAACAAGGCGAAGAAGAGGATGTAACAGCCATTGATCTCATGCTACAGCGACAAGAAGAAGAAGGAAATTTTGTTCTTAGAATTATTATAGGGGTGGTGGTTGATGCTTGGTTGGAATAGTGTGAGTGTATTAGTTTACAACTACGAGTTGAGAAATGTATATAAAAATAAATTATTGATAGGTAATGTCATATCATAGTGCATTATATAAGTAAAAATAGGTAAGTGGACCCCATGTTGCTTATCTTCTGCCTGTTGCTAGCTGCTGATGAAGCTGAACCTGTAACTCATGTTGTTTTTTTATTATATTACCTTTTTGTTTCTAATCAAGTGGTTAGTGGATCTATTCACGAATACACCAATAAGGCATCCCTTCATGATCACCATGGACTTTTGAGGTGTAACATGAGCCTCCATGTCATTTGTTTTAGTTATTTTCTATTATTATCAAATGCATTACAATTTCATGATTTACCTCATTGGCTTTGCATCAATTTGGACTTTCCCCAGCAGCAGCAACTGTGTGCCCATTTCTGGAAGGAAATGAAGAATTTCTTATCGGTCATTGTCAATTTTAGCTGGTTGAAGATGATGATTAAATAATTTTATAACTCTAGTAGCAACTGGACCTGTAACTGCCACTAGGCTCTACCTGATCACCATCCCATCTGCAGAATTGCTTTTGGCTTTCGTATGTTAACACCTTCTGTTTCTCCTGAGAGTTATTATCTAACCTGACATTACTTGTCTATAATCTATTAATTGTGTTAAGTGGCTATGATTTGTACATTCAAATAGATGTCTTTGTACATGTACAGCATTATCTGATCTGATATTACCATTCTATTATCAATTCATGTACAGAAGTTATTGGAAATATCATCCAGTGAAGGCATTTAATTAAAATATAATATAAAACTATGTGGCCCTCAGAAACAGTGTAGGTCTTTGGCAGTTTTTGATGCAAAATAAATAAATAATGTTCTTCGAAAGTATTTTATAATTTAACCTTCCTTGAGAATGAGCGTGATGGCATAACAATGAGTCATGCTTGTTGGATAGCTTATTTTATTGCTGAAAAAGTGTGTAGGCCAAGAGCCAACAGATAAACACAAATATTATAACTGAATAACTTTTAAGAGTTTGTAGGGACGGACTATGCACTTAAAAAGGAGAAAAAAAGAGACAAAAGAGAGTGAACAGTGGGAAGGAGATTATTGTAGACAAATATTTAGAAGAATTACATCCATGACTAGAAGATACAAAGCAATTATCAGTCATTTTAAACCAAAATATTGTAAGACATTTCGAAGGCAAGAAAGATTATGGGAAAACAAAAAAGAAAAAAGACCCAAATTAGGGATTTGTCTAAAAATAGTTCAAACTCAAAAAATTTTGATGTTTTGATCCTATTCAACAGTTTGATATATATTTTCTTTTTGATCTTTAGTATTTAATAATTGATGTATATTTTTTTTCTATCATTCTTTAATGTTCAACAACTACACGTCTAAAAGAAGCGCCAAAGGCAAAAAAATAATAATCATATCCAACTATTTAGTAGTTAAATTGGGGTATGCATCCCTTTAGTTAATTTGGGTCTATCTCCATTAATTCTTTCAAAGATTATCTTGTCATATAGTATAGTGCACATACCAGCTTTTCATCAATACTCTCCTGAGACTAATGGTCAATTGAGATTATTGTTGCTGAATAAATAAATAGTTTCTGCTTTGATACAAAAATAAACAACTTATAAAATAAGT